>JAFLJL010006336.1:0-30310 GCA_018398815.1 Conus ventricosus
GGGTTGGGAAAACTCCCCCCAAAGGTTCCCCCGGGAAACCCAGTCCCCCTTTACAGACTTCCAGGTGATCCACGCGGCCCCGGGAAGTATCCGACAACAGCTTGGGGGCAGCATGGCGTCGCTGCCAGTCGCTCCGCACCCCCCCCCAGGCACCGGGCCCGCGTCTTCAGCCTACTCAAGATGACCGACTTGGTAGGGGCAACGTTTTGCAGAAAAACCTGCACCAACCACACTGTGGGGGTCGGGGATCCCACTGTCTTAGGCCTCCCGCATTGAAAAGTTGTTTCCTCAAGGAGGTCAAAACGAAAGGCCGGGGGAACCTGCAGTGGGCTCAGCAGAAAGCACGCTGCCATTAGTGTCATTGTGCACAACATGCTCCGAAATTGCCATATGGGAAAAAAGGCGGCCTGCGTGCCTCTTGATAGCTTTCAATGTTCTTGCCAGAGCTCCTGTCCCAAACGCCCCCCGGGGCAGCGCTCACGACCCAGCTTTCCAAGCCCGCAGCCTCGCTGTCCCGGGGAGCCGCCCAAAGGGGCAATTGCGCGGGCTCGCCAGACACCTTCCCACCTCCCAAGCTGCTTTCCCCGGGGTCCTCGCTTTCCACAGCGCTAGGAGTCCCCCCACAACTGTACGGTAGGGAAAAAGGCGACTGCTCGCCGGCAGCACGCACTCGTCCGTGCCCCGGTGCCCTGCGAGCGCTAAAACGGACGTAGGCCCACATAGGGGCCAAGAGCGTTTCTCAGCTGGAAAGGGTCATCATGCTTCTTCGAAGGGCCTTTGAAGTGCCAAGCACTCTTTCCCCGCATGCCGCTGCCTCATTTTTCAATTCCAAACCACCAAGCTTGCTGATCACTAGAACATGTCGCTGCTTCGGCAAGGACCCCGGGCATACACCTATCGCGAAAAACGACAACCTGCTCTTTTGGGCACAGATACGGGTTACAACACCAACAACGCCGGCACGAAAAGGTGCATCGCACCTGGCTAGTTTTGAGGGTGCCCCATTGCAACGGCGTGCAGCGGCCCCCAGGCCTGATACCTGCCAGGGCCCATCCATCCCAAGCCACCCCCCAACCGCGCCCCCCAAGTGCTGCTGCGTGCCCCCGCGCCTTTTGGCCTGCGCGCTACTGCTCCCGCTCTTGCCGCATCGGCAAGTGCCGAGCCTCAAAAATTTTCAAACGAGCATGCACAGCAAACCATGCTTCAATGCAAGCCCCATCCCCAATGGCATCACTTGCAAAAGGGACGGGAAAGGCCCCGGCCCACTGCCCCTCTGGTTGACGTTTGGGGCTACCTCTTTCCGATGCTGCATGCTGAGAGCCGAGTCAGGCAAGCACAACCAAGGAACTTTATGCGTTGCTGATTCAAGGAACCTTCGCTATTATCTTAACAGGCGAAAAAACCTCCGCACTAAGCGGGGCATGTGGGAGGTGGCAGGAAGATGAGCTGGAGATGCCATGTGTGAGCATGTGGGTGGAGGGAACCGCACAGAGAACTGCTGCAAAGCTCACCGAGAGGGAGCGTCCCGCCCGCCTCGCTAGCTCCCGCACCGCTGCGATCTCCCCCCCGCGATCGTTCATCGCATCCTGGGCCACGTGCCATGATCCCCTGGAGGGAAACAGCAGCAAAGGCCGCCTCAGCCCCATCTTTCTGCCCGTTAGCCGGAAAGGTGTTGAAAACTGCACAAACACCGCACCGATGCGGCCGCCCCTTTAGACACAAGTCCTGCTCAAATAAACAGCGGAAGAAAACTATGCACTCCGTGACGTTTAGGGGCCCGGCAGGGGCAGATCGCGGCAAGCACAGCACCACAGAAAAACAACCGACAGTGGGGAAAACGAGCAGAGCAAACTGGTGGGTCCCGCCTGCAATGACCCAAAGCGGTGCATTCCCCTTGCACGGCGGGTTTTAGGGCTTGAAGCCCCTCCAGACTTTATCATCAACTTTATTCGGGTCACTGCGTGTCGGGGGGACATCGCATCCCCAGCACTCGTGCGCTGACGTCAAATCCCGGGAAGCGAGCACGCTTTGCCGAACAGGTAGCAAAGCAAAAATGGGTGTAGCTTTTCTTGAGCCTGCGGCTGGCTGCGTTGATGCTTTGCGAGCTGGACTCAACGGGTGGGGGGGGCGGGGTTTTCCCAAAAAGGGTTCATACCCAAACGCCAGACCAAGCTTTTTGAACCAGTCCGCACTCCCGGGGGCCCCACTTAAAAACAAACAACCGAAAAGGGCACCCGCGAAAGAATCCGGCAGGACGGCCTGGGCGGGACACCCCGCGGAGTGCCAACCAACGCGGATACCAGCCAAAACCCGGCCAGCAGGATCCCCGTTTCTTCAAAACGAGATGTAGATCATTTTTGGGTTTCCCCAAAACCCCCTGATTCCGGCACAGACTTTTCAACCCACCACGTCCGAGCACGCCTGCAGTCCTCGAGCGAGGCACACGCATCCCGACTCAGCAACCCGGCTCGCAACTTGCCACTCCGTTGGGCAAAACATTGGCAGCGCACCGATGCCCGATTGCATGAAGCCCTTCTCCCAAGGCACCAAAGGTTCCGAAAGGGATGGATCTTCGGGTAGCGAACCCGTTTGGGGCCCAAAGGCCCGGCCTTTCGACCGGGCCTTATATTCGCACTAAAAACGTGGCATAGTCACAAAAAGCTATCGACCTACAAACCAAAAACGACTGTACCCCAAACGACAGCCAGCACTGTGTCCCCAACCCCCCATGCTCGAGCCGTCGAAGCCCCAGGCTCCTGAAATCGTGCCACTTCCCATGATGGGGGAGTTACCGGGGTCTTGATTCAATTGGGGTGTGAGGGGATGGCCGCCCCGTTGGACCGCTTATTGCCATTGGGGTTGCCCCGGTCACTTTGTCAAGGGCCCCCCCGCGTAAAAAGGGAGAGTTTCTAGCCCTGAACGTGGGATACACAAAAACTCAACACACAATCATCCCAAAAAGCGAGCACGGTTCCCCCAACCACGGGGGAACGGAAAAGGGGGACATGCTGCTATCAACGCTGCCCAGCGAAGCAACCCACAATCCCCGCAGGGGGGGGGGCGTTGCGTTTCAAAACCAGGAAACTTGCAGTTGGGCTGCACAGCATGGCACAAAGGTGCACCTGATCTCATCGGCTGCAGGGGACCCGGGACTGCGGCCTTTGTAGGCAGCACCGCCGAGCGGGGGGATTGGGGGGCTTTTTTCGGGTTCGTCTAATGCGACTAATGCGACCCCATCCCCACTGCGCAGGGGCAGGGCAACAAAGATGACAGACACCAACGACAGGTTTTAAAGTTCCATCACTACAGAGGCACAGACAGCATCTTGCACGTGAAAAATTCAGGTGAGGCGGCCCTCCCTCGCACACCCTGTCATCGAGCGGGTCGGCTGTGGCCGGACCAAAATCTCCGAACGAGGGAAACGGTGTTTTCCCTCATACAGTCCAAAGCGTCGCTTGGGGTCCAAAACCCCTTTCCCGTTTGGGCTGCGGGAGGGGGTTGGCAAAACATGCAGCATCACACGAGGAAGGACAGCCCCATAAAGCCGGCGCATTGCGTTCACGGGGAAGAAAAAATTTAAAACCCTCGCTGAAGCTGCCTTCATCAACGATCCTCAAACCCCGCACTCGAGACGGGTAGGGCCGTGCTTCGCGAGGAAGCTGAAGGGGGCGCCTTCCTGTGTCGGCCTGACCGCAAAGTCCCGAATTCACAAACACCGATATAGTTGTCAGGGGACAACGCTTCACCCTCAGGGTGGGCAACTGCGGAGGTCGTTTAGCGCTCTTTGAGTACGTGAGAAAGCACATCGGAAGAGCCAGCAGAGCGCAGTTTGTTCATTAATCCATTACTTGTTTCGGCGTTGCACAAAACATGGCCAATATGCCAGCCGAGGTGAGAAGGGTTGTATCCATGCAGGGCCCCCCGGTGGGCCCACCTTCGGGCCCCAAGCCCGCAAGCGTTCCAGCGTTTGACAAATACGGAAACGAGCAAAACTCACTTCCCCCGTTTTTCTCCGCTGCAGCCAGGTGAAAGCAAGCGGTCACTGCTGGGGCCGCAAAGCCCGTCAAGCGGGGTCACTTTTGGATTGCGCTTCCAATCTTTGCGGCGCACGAACGACGGCGTCGCTCCGCAAAAACAGGGATGCGTTTCGTTGTCGCTTACTCCCTATCGAGGGAGTCGGCGTGGCTGTGCCTCTCGTTATCCGTGAACGGTCGCGTGGGAAACACCGGGCCGCGACAGAACATGTGGGCTCAACCTTTTTTTTTCATTCAGCTGCTTGTCATCGGTTAGCAAAGGATTTTGCTCGTTCGCTTTCGGTTTTTGGGCCAGACTGAATTGACCTGGCTCCTCACAGTGTAGGCCAAACTTCTGCAACAGGGGACGTGGGCCAGCGAGAGCTGTTCAACGCTTCAAAGGGCGTAAGTGTGGCTGCCCCGTCGTGCTGTCGGGCGAGCCAGCTTCCTCGCTGCAACGGACAGGACTAGTTTTTGATCTTACACCGACGCGTTGCATCTGCGTCACACTGTGAGGCAGAAAGTTTATCATCAAAATGTTGTTTGGGAGGTGGATCCAAGCCCCCGATCCCCTTTATCCGCGCCTGACGCACAGCGTTTTTTCAGGCCGCAATTTTTGGGAAAGGGGAGCATGGCGCAGTCTACCTGGGCACGCCT
Organism: Conus ventricosus; assembly: GCA_018398815.1. NCBI lineage: Eukaryota > Metazoa > Mollusca > Gastropoda > Neogastropoda > Conidae > Conus > Conus ventricosus. The sequence continues at coordinate 4,671 of JAFLJL010006336.1, forward strand.
CGAAGACGGCCATTGTACCCGTCAAGAGACGGAGGCCAAGATGAGCGTGCTGAGAAAAAGACCTTTCCGAGAACCGCCTCCGGGCCCGTGAACACCCCAACATTGTAGGGTACACGACCTTTCCTTAGGCAACTGCCTGCATCATCAGGGAGTTGCCAGTGCGGTGACCCCGCACAACAAAAGAAGGGCGGGAAAAAAAGACCCTTCCCCAGGGGGAAAATGTTGGTCTTTTTTTATTCAGACGCAGGGGTGCGTCGCGTCGCCGGGGCGCGATCATCAGCGACAGCATGCTGTAGGCTATGCCTGGGGGGGCCGGACGGAGGCGTCCAAAAGCCCAAATGCAGAAAGGCACACTGGTGGGGGGCGGGACCCATCACCAAAGAAACCCTGCATCGCGACATCAGCCTTAATGATTCATGGGAAAAAAAACGACATCGAAAAAGATCGGCGACCTGGCTCGCAAAGTTCAAAACAACGGCAGCTTCTACAAGATCGGACACCCACTACATGGCCCCCGGGTTGGCGCGGCGAGCCGACACGTATAGCGCTGACTTTTTTGGGCCTGGGACCCTGCGACGGATGCGACGTACTCTGTGCGCTCCAAACGCGTTAACTTTTTGTTGCGTTTGGGGTTAACCCCTTTCCCCCTTCTTCGCACTGTGCCTCGAAAGCCGAACGGCCCCACGTCGGGCGTTAAGGTCCCTTTTTCCACGCTGGAGCAGCAAGACTGCGCAAAAGGGTGGAAAGGGGGAGCCCCCCCAAAACAAGAAAAACTATCAACGACTCAATTTGCTATGCAGAGCATGCCCCAGGTCAATGTCAACAAGCGCGCCTCGTTTTCGTGATTTTTCGATGCCAGAGTGCACAGCGGCTGCGAAAGTGGGGAGCGAGCAAGCAGAGAGCATCGCACCCGTACGGTACCTTTGTGGTGCCCAAGAACCGAAGCAGCTACCGAAACCAGCTACCTGGGTCCGCTACGACGAAATCCGCGCTGGACCTGTTAGGGGCCAAGGGCCGTTTCACAAGGAAACTTTGCAGACTCTTCAGGACCAGTGCTGTGTACGGCACGGACGTTGTGAAGTACTCGAACCCCTGCTACCGAGTGGCATTTTGCCCCTTTTTCATTTGGGTCCCCCTGGAGGGCTCCCGGGCTCACCACAGTTTACACAATTGTGCCCCTGGACAAAATTGCCAGGTACGTTAAAAACCACATGCTGGGCATCGGCCTCAGGCTAGAGAAAGCGCTGGTTCGGGGGGAGGGGTGGTTTTGCAATGGCACTGGGCTGTGTGCTCCGTTTGACGCAATGGGTTGCCATCGCGCTGCTTGGGGGACCGGCCCCGGGACACAAGAAAACCACCGCTGGCGCAACACAGAACCCCAGCTGCCTTTTCCCCCTCGGGGGGCCCCCAAAGCCACCCCGTGCGTCCGGGGGCTCGTTGTGCCCCGGGTTAGGCGGGGGCCGGACCTCTCCCGGGCCCAAACTTGGAACACAAAAAACCCCGGTATACTTGGGGGACGTCCCCAATGGGGAAATAAAGTACAGGGGGGACTTTCTGTATTTGCACGCGCGGAGTTTTTGCATGTCACCCTGCGACGGGGGGTTGCATAAGGGATGGGCCACCAATGACAACAGTCTGCGGGGCCCCGGCAGCCTACCCTTACACGTATCCCAAGTGCGCGGGGTTTCACACGCCAGCATTGTGTGCGCTTGCTGTGTTACACCATTCGAGGCGACGCAGCGGGCACGCTTTTCCGCGGCTCCGACGGGCGATTGGGCCCACAGCCCGCAGACGGCATCTCCAACGACAAAAAAGCCGCATCAAAAACCATGACGCCGCAAGGCGCGCACAGCTTACACGGCGCAAACTCCCCCAACGTTTGAAAGCTCGCGACTTTAAACTAGCCGGTCAACAACGAACATCGTGTGTCTTTGCCTTCCAACCGCGACAAACGTCTCCCGAAGCGCGGTGGGGGGCCTATACGCGCAGTTTACCCGACGAGGTTTTCGGCCGACAGCGTTCAACAGGTTTTGCGGAAGCGCAGTCAGCAAACACGCCGATCGTCCTCACTTCACAGACCGCATGGCACCCCACCCCCCTCGGCAACGAACGGTGGAAAACGGGGCATGAGCACGAAGTGGCGCGGGGGATCAAGTGCGCCTTGTTCAACCAAGCTTGTTTCCCTTGACAGCGTGCGTTGCCAAACTCAATTTTTCCCAACGCAAAAAAAAAATAGATCGTGCGTCGCATGACCCTGCTTTTGGCATAGCGGTCCGCCAAAGGGGGCGTCGGGAAGGCAGCCCCCTGCGGACCAACGCACGCTTGAACTGCCTATGCCCCCTCCCTGTCGCACACTCCGTGCGGCAATAGTCCTTGACGTTTTTGGGGGAAGTTGGATTCACAGTTCTTGGGCTTTCGCGGCTGGCAGGGGGCCATAGGAGTATGCTAGTGCGCCGCTTGGCCGGTGAAGGGTGTACGATTATCCGGGACTGTAACTCGCGTGCACTTGTGCCGCTATACGGACTTGCCCGACGCTGAAACCCGGGCCGGGTCTGGCAACCCCCGTCCTTCTGCAGGCCACAACATGCTTCAATCTCTGGCGCACGCGTCCCGGGGTGCTGGATTCATCACAGGGGGCCCACATGCTGCGCCCCCTTTAGCCTCCAACGCCATCTGGGTCCGTACCCTGGCCATGTTTCGCCCCCGGCGTGCCCCCCGCCTGGTCCCCGTGCGCCCTCCCCTGCCGCAGATGCCACACGGGCCTCGCATACCCGCGTTTGCCAGCAAAAAACCAACGCCACGCCACCACATCCCGGGCAGCGGGGCCCTTCCTGTCAGCTGTTTGGGGGGACCACCGACTCCTGGGGCTCACTGAAAGACCAACGCCCCCCAGCAGCGCGCCGGTTGGGTGTCTGCACAACACAGCCCGAACCTTGGGTCGTTTAAGGGGTCGCCAGCTGCTTCAGGCCCGCCGCTGGGGGCAGCCATCCCTATGGGAGCCCCGCAAAAGTCGGACGAGATCCCGCACGGAAACAGATCTCGCCGTGCATGCGCAGCCCCGGGTCCTCCCAGGAAAGCGATGCCCTGCCAATGTCATTTACTCGTGCGTACCCAACATCGGATACCCCCAGGAAACCGCGCCCCCTTTGAGGGAATTTTTCGTCGCGCCCAATTCTTTCCATCACATGATTTCGTGGCGGTTCAGCTTTGGCCCTTTTGTTCACATCCCAGGATCCTCGCCCTGAATTTATTACGTACCAAGAGCTCACGAGAGCACCCCAATCGCATTGCACGATCGCAAAAACAAATGACCAAGCCTTCAAGCGTGCAGGTGCCAGCATGAGCCAGATGTCTGGCAACATTCCGATACAATCGCCACACCGACACAGCACCCTTGTGAACATGTACAGCAACGCCAACTCTGCCATGGCCAGCTCGTACACGCCGTCCAGTGGAAGTCAAAGCTTGAACAATCGATGGCCGGCACGACCATCGGCACACCACCGAGTGCTCACGGGTTCTCAACAAGCTTGGCGGACACGGGCAGCGCACCTGGGCAATTCTATGTCCCCCCACCCCCACAGACGATGATGTATCAGCAGCACAATAGTCAACAGCTCATACAGCAGCGGCAGATGCAGCAACTTGGCAGCGCAGGTGTCGCCCTGGCAGCCGCACTCGCAGCCACGGCAGAGGACTGGCAAGGTGTCCCCTTTGTGCCGTCCAGCAGGCAGCGTTCCCACGAAGAGGCACAAGCATGCATGCCACCGGTTGCGCGGCCCAAGCGTACGTCCAGCGAGCCAGTGGCCAATGAGTCAAGCTCGATGGATGGCAAGGGCACCACCAGCCACCGCAGTCTGTGCAGCGTCAGAATAGCGGTGGGGTCGCTCACCGGCCAATCACGTCCATAATGCAGCCAGTGGACGTCCAGCGTGCCACTGACTCCAGCGCAGGCGCTCGTGCGCTATGGGGGCACCGATGCACTCACCGAGCACGAGCAGAGTGAAGTGCTGACCTATGGTCACGTTTACTACGTCGGTGCCAGCGCCAATAAACATCACGCGCGCCCAAACAATCGTGCGCCACTGGCTTGATGATGCTTGCCAAATGTCTCCTGCACGATCGCCATCTTGCTGCAAGCTCCCGGACCATGCGAGCGCTGCAGCTAGACTGCATGCAACAGAGCGGCGACGCCCTCTGCAGGGGAGCACAACCGAGGCTACGATGACGATACGGTGGTGACTACAAACCCTATGTCCACGACCACCTGGCCTACCGCTTCGAAATCCTCAGCATACTTGGAAAAGGCTCGTTCGGCAGGTGTTGAAGTGCTATGACCACAAGGAGCAGGGTTTGTGCGCCGTCAAGATCATCCGCAACAAGGCGCGTTTCCACCAGCAGGCAAAGATGGAGCTCAAAATCCTACATCACTTGGTGCGCAAGGTGCGTCCGTGCCACTGTCCCGCCATCGTGCGGCGTAGTGACAAGCGCGAGCATGCAGTGCGACCGCAGCTGCCGTGCCTGCGGGAAGTGTGTGCATGCTGGTTTGGACAAGGGCTCAGGAGAAGCGTGTACAGGACCGGCCGGAGAGCGTAACGTCATTCACATCGTGGATAGCTTCGAGTTTCGTGGCCATCTATGTATTTGCTTCGAGCTCATGCTCAGAGCCTCTACGACTTCATGCGCTTCCATGACTTCAAGGGCCTCAACATGCAGCTCGTTCACAAGTTCACCGTTCAGCTCATCAACGCGCTTTGCTTCATGAACACCGAGGGCATCATCCACTGCGACCTCAAGCCCGAAAATTACTTGCTGCAGAGCAGCAGCTACAGCCATGTCAGGTGCTCATGCCACCGCCCCTCGCCACTGCCATGCCAGAACGCACCTGCACTTTCCCAGCGCTTCTCTGCGCAGACAGACAAGAAATTCTGCCGGGTGTGCCACGGTGCATTCTCGCTCTTAGCAGCCACGCAGCGTGCAGGTCATCGACTTTGGCAGCAGCTGCTTCCGTGACCAATGCGTTATACCTACATCCAGTCGCGCTTCTACCGATCGCCCGAGGTCGTCCTAGGACTGCGCTACACCAACTGCATCGATATGTGGTCGCTCGGCTGCATGCTTTGCGAGCTCGCAACCGGCAAGGCCCTCTTCCCTGGCGAGAACGAGCACAATCAACTTCTGTTGTTCATGGAGCTCCTGGGCCGCCTCCCGCAAGCATGACGCAGATCTGCTCAAGAACACCAAACTCAACGGCCGCATCCAGGTGTGGTCATCATGCTTTTCCGCATGCACAGAGCTGGAGAGAGCGTTGGTGAAAGGCTAGTTGACATTTTCACGCTGTTGTGTGCAGCTGGACTCGAGTGAGGCATCAAGATGTTGCCAGACTCACACGGCCGCACGCCGCGCCCGGCGGGCGAACGCTGTCGCAGGTGCTGCGCCATCACAGCCCGGCGTTCGTGGACCTCGTTGCGAGCATGCTGGTGTGGGACCCCGCGCAGCGCATCACCCCATGATGAGCCGCGAGCACCCTTGGGTTGCTGGCGCCAGACGCGCCACCCCGGCCACTGCACGCTGCGCCGCAGGGGCACGCGCCACCCCGGCGGCAGGCGCCCCCGGCCCCGCCAGCTGCACAGCGCAGCGCAGGAGCACAGCGACACCAGCCAACGTGGGTGGCAACACGGCAAACGCTGCAAGCCTGCAGCGGTGGCGCAAAAAACTTTGGGGCGCCCACAGCTTGCAAAAAAACCCCGGCGAAACCCCAAGGACCATGCCAACGGGGAAACCACTCCCCAGGCCGGGAAACACCCACCGCAAGCGTTGAAAAACGGACGTGCTCAAACGCGGGGCACCCCAAGCCGAACTTTTTTCGGGGGGGTGGCCCCGGGAAAAACAAAAAGGGGGGGGTCTTTCTTGCCCCCCTTAAAACCTTTTGCCAGCCCCTTTGGACTTGTATGCCGGGTCTTGACAGTTTGTAGGGGTTCGTGCTTCGTTCCAGGCGGTACTTGCATCATCCTGCCCGCTGGGCGCAGGTGGCGATGCGCAAACGTGGCGCCAATTTGAAGGGGGTTTACTGTTCTTTTGGGGAACCCTTTTGGAAAGAACCCGAATAAGCCAGGGAGAAAATTTTGGGCTTATCGACACTTTCTATGCAGCACACAAAGCAAAACTATGTACACTCGCACAGCCCCCTTTGGCGCTTTTGGCTGTGCTTGATTTTGGAGGATTTAATCGGTTTGAAACCCGGGGAGTTGAAGGGAAACCCTTGGCCCCGGCAAAAACCGTCGGTTTTCTGATTTGGGCCGGGAGCGCACCCCAAAAAGCAATGGAAAGAAAGTAAACCCGAATTAGGAAATAAAATTTGGGGTTCCAGAACCCCCAAAAACCCAAAGGGGGTGTGTTCCCAAAGGGGGCACATGTCTTTGTTTGGGCCTTTAAAAGGGGCAAAAAAGGGGGGGCCCCCGCTCCCCCCCTTCCGACTTGCTCCTTTTTCTTGTTCCCCACTTTGAGGACATGTTTCCCGTCAAATCACACTTTGGCAGGTACAAGCGTTTTTTAAATCTTTTCCCCGTCCCGCCCCAAATTTCGCTTTGAAACCGCCCAAAATTCCCAATACCGTTCCTAAACAGTCAATACCCCCAGCGTGCAAACCCACTAAAAACCCTTTGCACTACGAAACAGCGGCCCAAGTGGGGCCTAGTCTCCCTTTCCCCAAGCGGGGGCCACACCACTTTTGAAAGGGGTTTTGGGCACACCCCCTTTTGGGGCCCCGGGGCGAACCTGCAGCACTGTTTTCCAAAGCCACACTGTGTCATGGGGCAGCCCAGCTCCGAGTCACCGGGGGCAAGCGCAGTCCCAGTTGCGGGGCCTCTTCGAAATCTTGAAAACGCAAAATTTTTGGAAAATGTGCAGCCCAAAACTCGGGTAGGGGAGAAGGGCGTGGGTCGGCTCCCTTGCCCACAAGTGGCAGAAAGGGGTGTGAAATTCCATGTTGCGCCCGGCGTAACGGCAAGAACCCCCGACGGAGCCCACCCAAATCAATGAGGAGCTCGTTTTTGAGACACTTTTGGGGGCGGGACACTCCCGTCATGAATGCTCACAACAAACTTTGGAGGGCTGTAGAAGACCCCTCCACGCCTTTTGCCAACGTTGTGGTCGCCCCCAGGCATTTGGACCGGAAAAGTTGGCGGGGAAACAGGTAGAAGTCCTTTGCGTGGGGGGCCCTGCTAAAACCCTGCTTGCTTTGTACGAGGGGTTCCCAAATTTGGCAAAAAGGGCCGGGTTTTTACCCGGGAAAAAAAGGCCTCCCTTTGGGTGGGGGTTGAAGCAGCGGGGAAATGCTTCCTCGGCAGATCCCGCGCGGGGGAGCTCGAAACGGGGGTTTTCGGGGGTTTCTGGGCAGGGCCTGCACGACGTCCCCGGGGGGGCTTTGATTTTGGCGGGGGCCCGCGTGGGCGCCAGCTTTCCCCGACGGAATTTGTTTTTCGGCTGGGCACCGGCGGCTGCGCCGGGGGCCGCTGATATTTTTTTTTCGAAGTGGCCCGGGGTTTGCAGCCTCCAGCCTGCAACCGATGGGCCCCAAAAGAGTAAAACCCCGAGCAATTTTTTAAAAGCCCGGGGACATCCGTGAATTAAAGCTCCCCCTGGCACAGCTCTGCACGCGGAAGGCGATTTACAAAACCCCAAAAACCCATTGAATTCAACCAAAAAAACAAACTTTTCCCCCCCCGGTTTGTTGACTTTGTGCATGGGCCGAAAAGCTCACTGGGTGGTTTCACATGGCAGACCTCCTGAACAAACTTTCACTTCGGGGAAACAACACGGGGGAGCGCAGCTGTAAGCGCTTGGGGGGGAAGAGGGCCCTCAGGTGGGGGCGACGAGCTAAAGAACCTCGTTGCCGGCAGATTTGCGGGGTTCCCCCTTGAAACGTCCCCCTCGCCCGGCGAAAAAGCGGGGGCAGGGCGCACCACCGGGGATCCCTGGGTGTTTGCTGTCCCCCTTTCCGGGGGGAGTTGACGTTCCCCCCTTGGTCTCTTTTCCCGTTTTGGGCCCAGACCCCGTGCCCAAATGCGGGAACGAGGGAATTTGAGAAAAAAGTGCTTCCGGGTGCTGGCTTTTTAAATTTGTCCCCAGGGCGCAAAAGGCCGGGTCAAGTCGGCACACCCCCGCGTTTGCCCTAAATTCTCGCGAGTTAGCTTCCCAGCAGCACCGGGGCCCCAAAGACAGGAAAACCCCAACCCGACGCAAAAAAACCCGGCGTTCGAGGGCGAGAAAGGGAAAAAGCTAGTTCTTTGGGGATTTCCCTACGAACTGAAGGGTGCACGTCGATGAAATTTTTTGAAAAAGCTTCGAGAAGCTTTTACAACAAATGCTTGACTTTCGCAGTCGCGAAGCGTGCTTTTTTTTTATTGTCTTTGCGCGCCGAGCAGGGGCCCCGGGAGTCTAGTGGTGCCCTTTGGGCGCCGCGCTCTGCCCCAGACGAAAAGGTTTGGCATCAACCCACACCCGCCGCGTCCCCGTTTCCCCGTGACCCGGGGCAAAGCCGCTAGTTCACGAGCGCCCCCGGCCCTTTTTTTGGCGCGGAACACCCTGCGGTCACTTTTAAACGCTTACCCCCACTCGGTTCCCCACGCCCCCCAAAGGCTTTCCCGGTGGCTCCCTCGTGGGGGCACACCCCTCGGGCTGTATCTCTCGTTGTGGCCTCGGGCAAGTGGAACAGTTCCGTTCGTAAAATCCCTGTGCTGGTTTTTATCACTGTTGTTTAAAGCCAACATTTTTGCGGGGGGGCGTCCTTCGCTTTTCATCGCTGGTCCGACCAAACTGAGCTCGGGGGGAAGTTGCGGCAGTGCGAATCGAAAAACTACCCGGGGCCCGGCGGTTTGTTATTTCAGAGCTGGGGCATAGTCTGACGGGGTTTGCTAAACCTCGCCCTCTTTTTTTCTGCGCCGGGGCCCGGGAAAGATGCGGGGGCGAGAACGTCCCACCTTCGCATCAGGCGGGGCCCATGCCCCCGCGCCGCCCGGCGTGCATCCTGGGGGCCCTGATAAAGGTGTTTGTGTTTCTGTTTTTTTGGGGCAGTATGGTGAGCATTCTGTCGCCCCCCTGGGGCCCCCTCCCGGTGGGGTTTTGGGGAGCGGGCAAGCCGATCAGCAGGGGCCCCCGGTAAAGAGAGCCGACCCGGGTTTGCTTCCCACAGAAACCGGGTTCCCTGAATCAAAAGGGGCGTGAATTCCCCCACTTTTCCCCGGGCAAGGAATTTTCCCCCCAAAAGGGGGACTTGTGTTTTTAAAACGCCCGGGTGGGCCGGGGCGCGCCTCCAAAAGCGTGGGCATTCTGCCCTCCCCGTTTTTTAAAAATCAAAAGCTTGTTTTTTGGGTTCTGTGGGGGATTGAAAGGGGGCAAGCAGCTTGGCGGGTTTTTTTGTATTGATTTTGCGTCCTGTTCGTCTTTCGCCTTTTAAAGTCGTTCCGCTGGGCGCTTTTGCATTTTCCCCTGGGAACGCCCTGAGGCCAAAGCTTTGTGATTTATAAATTTTGGGCGGGGTGAGGTGCTCCGAAATTTGCGGGTCGCGTGTTTGGTCCCTTCCCCCCGCAAAAAAACCAAAGGGAACCGCAAGCAAAAAGGGCCCCCCAGCCCGGGACGCCCCCGGTTCCCGCCCCCGGGCGCAGCCCCGGTCCACCATTAAGCGGAAAAAAGGGCAAAAGCCAAATTTGGGAGGCCCGACCTCGGCGCTCTAAAAGGGTGCCCTTTCACTTTGGGAACTCACCCCCCCAAGCAAGGGGTTTCAATACCAGAAAAGAAATGTCCCGAATATGCTGGCCCTACCACCAACCGACCGGGGTTTCTGACCCCCCCGAGCCCAAGCTTGCGCCCCCATCCATTGGTGGCGTGAAGACTGTACGTCATGAGCCGTGGGAGCAGGCCCGCATTTTGCCACCCTCTCACCCCCAAGACAACCTTAAGAGGGAAAAACCACATCATAAACAGAGGGTGTTTGAGGGGTTGCTCAACCCCTTTCCGCGGCCAAAAAGCAGCAAACAACAAACCTTTTGCAGCAAAAAATCGCGAATATTTTTTCCCCTGCAGCAACCTGAAGAGCCCAAAAACATTGCCCCCCGCAGGCCGGCCAAACCCCGAGAGGGGCGAATTTTGGCAAACACCATGCCCGCGTCTGCGTTTCGCTTTCCCCTTTTCTCAGATGAGTCCTTGCCCGCTGTGATGCCAAAAAAATTTCATGGGGCTGAGCTTTTCATTGGGCATGCGTTGGGGGGTGTTTGGGGCCCGTGGACCTCTGTTGACTTTTCGTTCATTTATTAAGGGTGTGTCAAAGGGGAAAACTCAGGGTGGGATTGCGAGGTTTCGCCAGGGGTTTTTGCCGCTTTCCCGCTTTGGGATCATGGGGGTGGGGATGCAGTGTGGGGGTGGGTTTTTGGGGGGGCACGTGCCCTTTTATTCAATTTCTGAAACTCTGTTAAAGACCGGGAAAAGTGTTTTTTCGAGTGTTTGCGTGCTGGGGCCGGGTTGGGTTTCTGATTTACAGTTTCCCAAAACTTTGGGTTTTGAGAGGGAGCGTTGCCCTTTTTTGGGCGAAACTTGAAGCATGCGCACGAAGCGCTCTCTGTGTCGTTGCATGAGCTGTTTTGGACCCCCCCCTTGGGGACGACAGGTTGCAAACATGATTTTGGGCGGGGTGAGCAAACCCCGGGCACTTTTTTTGCGTGTTTTGCGTAAAATGGCTGTGGAGTTTATAGCATGCGGCACGCGTTTTTTGCCCTGCAAAAACGCTCTTGTCGGCGGGGCCGCGGGTTTTTCCATGGCCGGGTTGCCCGGGTGCCGGGGTTTGAAATCACATCTTTTGGCCGTCCCCTTTGTTTTTGGGGGGCGTGTGGCGCCCCCCCTGGAAGGGAAACGTGGGGGAGTCTGCTGCCCCTTTAGGGAAAGGCAAAACATAGGACGCGGTTTGGGGTTGGCAGGCAGGTTTTGCGATCGAAAAAGTTGGACTTGCAAAAAAACGAAACTTTTGGAGGGCCGGGGCGCTTTGTTGCCGCCTTGTGGGGGCTGGGCTGAAAGCCGCCCGGGTTTAAAAGTAGAAAGGGGGAAGAAACGCACGCGCCGTGGGGGCTGCTCCCCCTCCACCGGGGCGAATTTTCGCCCCGGGGGTGACTTTGGGAGTGTCCCTTTGAGCGCGTGTTTTAAAAACGGGCCTTTTTTCCCCCCCCCCCCGGTTTTCCCCTTTCGGGGGCGAGCTGTTTTTTTTTGGCATGGGGGGAAGGGCTCGAGTATTTCCCCCATCTATGGTGCGCTTGTTGCGGGCCCCCCGGGGTCGAGGGTTTCAGTGGGGGGGTCGCCCCTTTTGGGGGGGGCAAAACCCAGGAGGGAAAATCTTTTGGTTTCTTCTTTCGTTCAGCGGGTTTTCTCGCCAAATTTTGATTTTGCTCTGATGTGGTTTTATACCCCTTTCTGTAACAAACCCCTGCGAGCCGCGAAAGGTATTGCATCCCTGCGACTGCATGGGTCAGCCCCTAATTTTTACACGCAAAGAGGGGGAAACGCTGATTTCTCGGTGACGCCCTTAATGAACCGGTCTTGGGCCCCTTTTTCCCCCAAGGCCCAATCATCTGGGATGAAGTTTCCCCCCGGCCCTTTCTCTAAAGCGGCGGGCCCAAAAGCATAAAAAGCCCCGGCCCTCATGCCCTTAAATAGGGCCGGGCCTTTCGTGCGCGGTAACACCGCCAATTTCAAATTTCCAATTGGGCGGGGGTCCCGGGCCGGGGAAACGGGACTTGCAAACTTGTTGGACCCCCTTCCCGGGGCCACTTTAAAATCATCTTTTTAAAATTTAGATTGGGTCCCCGTTTCCCCGACCCCCAAATGGGGACCTCTGCTGTCTTAAAAATCCCCTGCGTTTTGGGCCCTACCCCTATCACACGCCCGGGGCCTCAAGCATGGTGGGGAAAAACCCCCATCCCCTTCTCTGCCCCGCCCCCCAAAAAAGTTACCCCCTGTGCATTTCGTCGCATCGCCCAAGCCCTTTTGCGGTTTTCCCCACAGGGCGAGCGGACCGCCCACACACCGTGGAAACCCCTTTTGGGGGCCAAAAAGTGTTCCCCGGGGGGTTGGGGGGCAGCCGGTTCTGCAAATTCCAAACCCAGTCCGGGCCGGTTTGGGGGGGCAAAAAGGGTTTTTTTGCCCAGCCCTTTACGACGGCGCTGAAGGGGGGGTTTATCCTTGGGGCGTTTAGCGCCTGGTTGGCGAGCGCCACTCCGGCCCCGCCGACTGGAAAACACCGACGCAAAAGGAGGCGCGTAACGTGTTTGGGGCCCGTTCCGGGGCCTTTCCCCGCTTTATCGGCCCCAACAGCTGCTTTTGGCACCCCACGAGGGGCCCTGTCAGAGCGTTACTGAAACTTTCGGTGCGCTTTGGGCCCCCACCGTAGCTGGGATTTTTGGGGGGACATCTCGTTCCGGAGGTGCTTGGAGTTGCTCGAAAGCCTTAAGAATGGGCCCTGGGGGGAAGCGCATAGGAAAAAAGAACCAATTGGTGTGGCGCCCCTTTCCCGGGGTTTTCACGATCCCGGGCCATTCCTTGGGTTTTTGGCCCCTCGCCCGCCGAGCGGGAAAAGGGGGCCACGGCACGAGTAGCGTTTGGCGCCGTCCCTTTTTCGAAAATGCGGGTTTTCGGCAAAATTCAAGCAGGGCCCCGCTTTGCGCTTTTAGCGGGGTCCAACTCGGATTCCCCGCAATTTGGGGCGCAATGCGCTGGTGGAAAACAGAGCAGCTCGAGGGGCACAGGCCGTTTCCGGGCCCCCCTGCCCGGGGAAAAATTGCGAGCTTTGGGTCCCTATCGCGGGCTTGGGCGCATTTTTGCGGACTCGTTGGGGTGCCCCCGGGTCGCACCACCTTCCGAAGCAGGCGCACCAGGCCCCCCGGCGCGGGGCCCCCCTCATGCGTGAGCCCCGGGACCGCGCCGGGCCCGCCCGGGGACAAAACCTCTTCCTAACCCCCCCGACGCCCCCGCGGAGGGGTGGTTTCCCTTTCCTCCCGGGGGCCCAAAGTTCTGCCGGGCGCCTTCAACACCCCCACCCGCTGCGACGAAAAAAAGAGCGCGAGAAGCTAAACGTTAAAAAAACTTTCGGGCGAAGAGTTCACCGTTTGCATCCCCCGTAAGGAATGTTTGGCCCGGGAAAACGGGGGTGCCAAAAATTTTTGCCCGCCCGCCTCGGGAAGCGGCGGCGGGGCAGGGAACGTGCAAACGCCGTTGGGGCGACCAGTTTTGTGCGAGTGCAATGCGAAGCTAAAACAAAATTGCAGGGAGGGATTCTTTTGGAAAAAGGGATCTTTCCCGGGAAACACCGCGCAAGGAAGCATGGTTCCCTCCGTTCACCGATTTTTATTTAAAGGGACCAAAACCCCTCTCCCCCAATTTTCAAAGCCCCGGGGGTTGCTGAAAATGTGTAGGGCAAATGAGGGGCAAAGGCGTCAAATTTGTGGGCAGGGCAAGACCGGGAAAAAACCCGTTCAAGACTTGAAAAAGAATGTTTGACGGTTTTGGGTTGCCCCGAAAAGGCACCCAAAAGCTATTTTCTCACCCCTTTTAATTTTAAATGTGAAGTGGGTTTCACGCTCTGTGCCCCCCGGGCGGCCCGGCAAATCAAGACTGCCAGAAATTTTGGCCCAAACCCCAAAATTACCCATGCAATGCGAATTCACGGTCATACCCTCCCCGCCTTTTTTAAAACCCAAGAAAGGGAAAAAGTTTTAAGGGAAGCTTTTCCAGAATTTTGCTGTGGTTTGGGTGGGGTTTTCGTGTATCAATTGTTTTTGGGAACCCCTCTTTGCAAAACTCGAAATAGCTTTTCCCGGAGAACGCTCAGTGGTTGAACCTTTTTCAAAAGGGGCGCTGCAGTTTGGGTTCGGGTTGGGAAGCCTCGTCTTGTTTGTACAGGGGTGGTTGTGTGAAAACAAACCGGGAGCCTTTTTCCTTGTGGCCATGCTGCATATGGATGTGTTAAACTTTTCACCGCCGGCGGCACCCAAAAGGCGCCTCCCCTGGCCCCCGGGGGCGCCCGCGGGTCTGCGGGTCGGGGGTTGGATCCTACGAAGGGAAAGGGGGCTTGGCTGGCCCCCCAAAGGGTCCTGTCCCACCCAAATTGGTCAAAAAACGGGGAGCCTTTCCCCCCCCCGGGTTTAAGCCCGCGGTGGTGAGACCAATTTGGGAGTGAAAGCTTCTTTTCATGCACATGCCCGGGTACAAAGGTGAGCAACTTTAAAGCGGCCATTAAGGGGCCCGAGGCCGGAAAAAAAACAAACGAAAAAAGAACCCCGGGGGGGCGAAATTTTGGGCCCCGGTTAACCAAAATCTCCTGGAACCCAAAAAGTGAAAAACCCTTTTTCAGGGGGAAAAAGAATTTTCTAGCCCGGAATTGGCAAAATCGCGGGTTTTCCCCCGGGGTTTCAGTTTCTTCAGTGTGGGGGGTGCGATGGCCCAAAAGGGTGGTGGTCCAGGAAATGAGCCGAAACTTTTGAATGATGGGGATTTATCTGGTGCGAGAGGCAGGTCGCCGGCGTCTCGCATCCCCGTGCCCGGGCCTTTAAGGGCAGGGTCGGGGGCCCGCTTGGTTTCCGCGGGGCCCAAACATTGCTCCTCCCGTGCAAAACTTTCCGCATTGGGTTTTTGGGAGGGGGCCCACGGCAAGGAGAAAAGGTGGGAAAAAGTTGTCCCGCCAAGTAAATGTACCGGGGCATGCGTGGGTTAAACTATGCCAATTTTTCAGTACCGGCCCCAGATGGCTGGGGCGGAAGTTCTTGCTTTTTAAAACCGCTTTCGTTAAATTTTTGCCGCCAGCCGTATCCCCTGTTTTGGCTAAAAACAATTTGGGGGGGGGGGGGGGTAGTGTTGCGCCTCCCTCGCCAGAGGGGGTTTCTGAAACCTACAAATTTAAAAAAGCCCAAAAGGCCCGGAAGTCACTCTAAAGGCGGGGAAAATTTCGGGGAATAAAGATAGCAAAAGAGCCGTTTGAGGGGCGCGGCGGGGCTGGGCAGCCAGTGGGTTTCCGTTTGGGGGGGTTTTTTCGGGGTTCCTTCAGGAGCCCGCGCTTCAAGCTTTCAAGGCTTGGCCAGTGGCCGAACCCCCGGGTTTGTGCGTGGCTAAAACGTCCCGAAGGTTTTGGTCACGGTGCGTTTGGGGCCCCACTTTTTCCAAAGACTGGGCAAACGCACTAGGCATCCGGCAAATGCACTGCCTGTGGGAGTCCGGGTCTGACGCAACGGGGAAATCTGCCAATTTTCAACCCCAGTATCCCACCATCGGGAAATTATGAGCGATTCGTGGGGGGATTTTGCGTGGGGGTTTTAGCGTTCATCGTAAAGCTGGGCGCATCTGGGCTCGAGAGAGTTTTTGATCGTGAGTGCACTTCAGCCCCCAGGGCCAAAATTCTCACACAGGGTGTTGAAAGGACCCCGAGTGGCGTCATGCTGTGGTCACGGTGGCGACTGGCGAACAGAAAGCTGCAGCCATGCAACAGTTGGCAGCGTGCCAGATACAGGGCTCGCAGCTGCAGTGCACTGAGCTCGTCGCGTCCGGTGCTGCAGACGTGATGGTGGGCGGGGCTTTGAGTGCGGGCGGGCGGCCTTCAGCAGTGCAAATCAACTCAAGCGGCCTGCTGACTTGAACGTTAACCCAGAAGCAACAAAGCAGGCGAAAGTCGATACACCGAAGCAGGTGCAGTGCCATTACCCTTGCTGAGCCGATGATGGCAGTTGCGCGCAAGTGACTACATTGGGGATGCACACGCGTTTGCGTCCTCAGCTTGCAATTGAGCCCGAGGTTGGAGGGCACGCGAATGCACTTCCGGCTTCGCACAGTCTATACAAGGAGCCACTTCTCCCAACACAACAGACACCGGCTTCGGGCTGGTGCATCCCGGGTCATGCAGACCACTGTGACTAATGCAATCGAATTAAAGAAAGCCCGGCCGTGCTGCAGCGCGACCCAGACTTTCCAGACGACCCAAAGTTTTTCGATATTCGCGAGCAGCTAGTGCCCCTGTGGCGTCTACGATACGCCGAGCAGCTGCAGGAGAAGTTTGCAAGCGGGGGTTCACTGCTTGAGGGACTCTCTTGGAACCTTTGCTCGTCGAATCGGCGACGATCAGCGACCACCGTGGCTGCAGGCCCTTCTCAGTGGAGATGATAAGGCACCTTACTTGTGCTGCCCGTTGCTGGTGCGGGACTTTGCTGCGCTGGCAACGGGCTGCAGGCTGCTTATCTTGCACACTGGTGATCGATGCGAAAGAATTTGTTTGAGATTCCGACGTTCGAGTTGCTGCTGTGTGCGCCATCCGTGCTCAGGCGCCTTCGCATCGTGTCCTACGTGCTATGCATGCTGCAATTGGGCTGCATGCTTTGCTGCAGCTGCGGCTCAGCCCAGCAACTTGAGGCCCCACCCTCCCTTCCACCCACCCACCTGCCTGCGAGCGGGTGCGAGGTATTGCGGCGGGGCGGGGGCGGGGGAACCTGTGAGCTCTGCACGGCCATCGTATGCAGCCTATTCAAGCAACTAGATTCACCTTCTCGACGCGGCTCATGGTGCTGCTCGTGTACAGGGAATCATGCGCTCACCCGCTCAGGAAGAGTACAGAAATAATGTTGAGTTTACCATTGGCTTCGGTCCCGACGGCAAGCCGGTCGTCGGCTACCTGTACGGGCGCTTCACTGACGGCTTCACCGAGGTCGCGGATCCGCGGAACATGCCCAACATCAGCGCGGTAGGTAAGGCTATGCTGCACTGATGACAGCGTTCTTGCGCTCCCAGCAGAGCCAGCTGGCAGCTTGGAACAAGGCTGACACGGAGGGCCCGGTGCGTGCCTCGCCACTTGTGGCGGCGCTTGTTACTCTGGCGCAGACTCAGGGCAGTAGCACCTGTGAGATGCTGTTGGCGCCTTGAACATAATCCTGATGTGCTTGGGCAGCTGCGTGGATGCCTTGCACCTGTCTGCTAGAAACGGGGGTTCCGGTGGCAGCTGGAGGCAGGCTACTATCTCACATGGTCTATGGATGTAGGTCGAGGAGCGAGGCTTCTGGCGGCTACTGTGTGTCCGAGAGGGGCGCAGGCGAACCTTTTTCCCGTCCACCATCGCATCGCCATCAGGCTCCACGCACGACCAGACTTGTATGCAGAGGCTCACGAGCTTGGACACGGACCGTTTCCTAGTTCCACGATCACAGCAGCTGCAGGGGCGCTCTTTTTGCCCTGGATGCAGCTGCACTCGCCAAGGTGCCACAGTCCGGAGCCCAGAGCGCCATGCGCGGACGAGATCGTACTGTTGCTGCAATCAATAGAAAGTATGCGGACGAAAAAGCTGTCTCTCGTGAGCTCGGCGCGTTTACAGCATATCTGCAACAGCACAGGCCCGCAGAGCTGCCTGCACCACCGTATGTGTCGTCCAAGAGCACACTCAAAGTGGCAACGGGCTCCTCCGGATGCGCCGCTATACTGCGCTCCCGGGTTTGAAGACCGCCCGACTACGTTCTCGGACACGCTCTGCGATATAACGTTCACATTGGCGCCAACTTCGTTTTTTCCAGGTGCCGACCTTGGGTGGCTTCCTCGCTCTGTTGCTTGCGCACTGCGTTGTTGCAGCTGTTTCGGGGTGCTGTACTGCCCATGCCATGTACAAGCACTCTAGGAGCCTGCAAGCAATGGAGCATGCATAACCACTGTCGTACGGGGTCTTCGATTGCTCGACCATCGGTTGGTCGGGGTGCAGATCAACACGGCCGCAGCGGCGTGCCTCTACAATGCTCGCAGGTGAGTGGGCCCGCGCCCAGCCACAATACAGTTTTGCTAGACCTGTACTGCGGCTGCGGCTCCTTCGGCGTGACCTTAGCGCATCGCGTGAGCCACGTTATTGGCATCGACAACAACACTG
This sequence comes from Conus ventricosus, assembly GCA_018398815.1. Taxonomy (NCBI): domain Eukaryota; kingdom Metazoa; phylum Mollusca; class Gastropoda; order Neogastropoda; family Conidae; genus Conus; species Conus ventricosus. Next base: position 22,597 of record JAFLJL010006336.1, read on the forward strand.
GCAGCATTCGCAGCGCGGGCGAGTTGGCGTCTGCAATCGGGCTGGCTAATTGCGAGTTCATAGCGGCTGCTGGGAGGCAGAGCTGCAGGAGGTGCTGCACAGGTCGGACGTTCTGAAGCGGACGATGTCGTTGTGATCGTCGATCCGCCCCGCGGAGGTGACAGCCCCTCTGGCCTTGTCGCGCCTGGTCATCAGCCGGCTCGACGTTGCTGTCGTCTGAACTGACGCAGACTGGCTTGTCAAGTAGCTTGTCTGATACAGCGGTGCACTGGTCCAAAGATTTGCAGTGTTTAAACTATTAGAGCATGCGTTGACTCGCAGAGTTCCTCAACGGGGTTGAAGCATGCAGGCCTTTGAAGGGCGCTATTTACGCTCTGCTCGGGCACCCGCGCATATCTCGCATTGTCTACGTATCCTGCTGCCCGGAGACGCTGCAACGGGATGTGATGGGACCTTGCCCTCCCTGCGCGAAGCGTCAGGCGACCCCACACCGCCACTCGCACTCAGGGCGTGTTCAAGACGCCTAAAGAACCGCCGAAGCACTACGTGCCGTTCGATCCCGTGAAGTGCATGGCACTGGACCTGTTTCCACACACGCGGCACGTGGAGGCCATCATGGTGCTTGAAGGGCCCAAAAGGGGGCACAGAGTAGCACGTGTGGTAGCGGCCTGCGTTCTGCGTTTAGTCACGCGGCCGATGTTTGCCAATACGTTGAGATGGTGGGAGCCAATCTAATAAAAACAGAACGTTGTGGAAGCTGACATGGTGGGAGAACAATGCGAGGTATGTTGGTTGTTTTGGCCCGGACATACGTAAGGCCTGCGGAGAACGGAAGGGGTGGGTCGGAGCCTTCCGGGCTTCGTCTCACAGCAAGGTTTGACACAGTTCTTGGGGTAGGCGCCCTAGCTTTCTTGCTACGCAAGGTGCACAGCACGCATTAGCGGGGTGTGCATTGCTCTATATAAAATGTTGCTTTCGTGAGTGTGCAGGCTCTGGCTCGTTCAGACGATGCCCCTGACGGCAGCGCCTCTGCATTATATTGACTGAACGCTGTTTTAAAGCTATGGTTTGGCGGTCCGCTCGGGAAAACAGCGGCACGCATCCGATAGTTCAGAGCACTCAGAATATCAGGGCACTTGCTGTGTGCAGACACATGAAATCATCGACAGCGAAAATTTCGCTCATATGGCACGTTATAGTTCCGCATCCTTGGACGCATGCGCTTGAATTGTGAATTTTGCTGCCCATGGGCCGCGGGGCTGCTCTGTGCAAGCACCGCCCTGCAGCGCCCCAGCCGCAGCACCCCCACAGCGTGCTCACAAAGCAATCACGAACGGTCTCGTATGGGTGCTGCTGTCTTTGCATATGCGAGCGATTGACGTTTGGCTGCAATCGCGTCTGACGCGGGTTTGTCAACGCGTCCGTTGCACCAGCGGTAGCTACGTGCTGCCCTCTTTGGGGGCACTATCTCCCGTGTCAGCATCTGTGGGTAGAAAAGAGTGAGCGGCGCGGGCTCAATTGGCCGAAGCTCTTGATCGCGATTTTTACTGAGATCTGTGACTGCTGCTCTGTGGCAGGCACGGTACGGCACGGTCTCAGCGAGCTGGGGAAACGTTTCCAATGCTCACAGGTTGCCTTTAGCAGCCACCAGGATGCTCGGTGCATGGCAGGGACGGCATCTTGATCATTTTGTGCTGTAGACACACAGAAGTGCCAGTTTGCAGATTGCCACTGCATAGGCACTCTGTCCCAAACTCAGCTGCTTCATGGTCAACATGGAGGAGTATGAGGGTTCTCCGGAGCTGGACGTGGACTTGGAGCTGCTGTCTGTCTACGAGAAGCGCTTGGAGCGTGCCATCCGGTGGAGACCTGTGTCGCACTCCCACCTTGACCAACCCACGCATCGAACCACACTTTTCGTTCCATTGTGTTGGTTTTGCCGGTCCACTACAATCATCGTAGAGCCGTCGGCGCGATCTGGTCCCCAATCGACACGGGGTCTGTGCCGAGTCTGTGCCTCACCACACGCCCAAACCCGTGACGCCGAGCCTCCGCCGCAGGGTCAAGGATAAGGTGCGCCGCTTGGCGCGGCACCATAAGGTCTTCCTCTCTGATGTCACCAAGCTCAACGACAACCTCGAGCGCGCCAAGACTGAAGCGCGCCATGCGCTGGAGGCCAAGAAGCGCATGCTGCAGCAGGCGCTCGACCGGCGATTCGAGGAGGCGATGGAGTCGGTGGATGACGAGATCCAGAGCAAGAAGCTTCCGCTGGAACAGGCAGTGGGAGACATGAAGCGCAGCAGCGCAGTGCTTGAGGCGGCGCTCGAAACGCTGGAGGACAAGCTGAAAGAGCCGCAAACACGACTTTATTCAGCGATTTGTGCCCATGATCGGGCGCGTTCCCCACCGACCTGTGCTTTCAGACGATGCACATGCCCTTCCCCGTGCCGGCCTGGCTCGCCTGCGACTGTGAGCGCCGTCAGCGCAATGGCTGGCATCGAACATGCCATGTGCAGCTTCTGTCATGAATGTACCATGTTGCAAGGTCCAGGGCCTCGATGGTGCAGGAGATTGAGTCGCATGTTACTCATGCACAGACAATGCGAGCAGAGTATGACTCACTCGTCGACGACGATCTCGTACTCGCGTGCGTCGACGACTTTTGCCGCCTCACCGTTCGTCACCGTGTCAAAAAGGCGACTGCGCCTGCGGCGCGGGCGTATTCGACGCTACAGACTGGTAACCCTACTATTGCAGCAGTCACCGCGTGCAATGTGGACTCTATGGACTCGTACGACGAGAAGCCTCAAGCCACACGGCACCACAAGGTGCGCGTCGCTGCTGCGCAAAGTGCTGATGCACGGTCGTAGTCGTCTTCGGTTTACCCATTGAAGCGTAGGACTCGTAGCATGCCTGCGCGCATTCGATGTCAGAAACACTCTGCGTCTTTGGGTACCTTGAGTGCGCCTGTGCGATGCAGCCTCCTGAGCAATTTCTGAGCAAGAGACTCGCTACCAGCGAGGAGCCACTCACTGAGCGAAAGGTGCGCCGCACCAGTGCAGGGCAGTCCAACGAGTTGCACACCGCAGCGCGGACGTGTTTTCGAGCATGTTCAGCAGCGCACGGTGGTGTGTGTCTGCGATGCTACGCATCAATTTTGTTCAAAGTGGTCGCACTTCACGCTGTTGTGTTGCAAGAAGCTGCACGTCTGCACACTGCTCCGGGCGAAATTTAGACATTGTATCTGCTGCACGATCGTATGGTTACAAGGCGCACAGCGCATGTGGCTGCAGGTCGATATCTCAGCGGAGGCTAGCTGCTAAAGAGTGGTCAGAGGGGTATGCTGGAAACAAAGAAGACTCGGGCGGGTAGCTTGCAAGCGCGGAGCCGAGAGCGAGTTGCAGACTCGCAGCAGACGGAGCACCTGAAGGAGCTGGTGCACGATGCGTATGCTGAGCTGGAAGACTTGTATGCTTGGCTTCGTCGCAGCGGAGTGGCCAACCACGGCCCAGGGCCACAGGGGCAGCCACGGGCGCAAGCCACTACGAGCGGGCGCAGGCGCTGACTTGGGTCTGCATCGTTGTGGAACGGCGATGGCCTTTCACATGGTTGCTCTTTCACGTTTGCAGATGGGATGCCGATGTGAGTTTCACGTTACACGAGGAGCACCACTGTGTCGTAGCTGCCGTGCCAAGCGCCTTTCAGAGGCGTCTGTACTTGGCTGCTTCTCTGAGCGCTGACCAGCTAATGGTTGTGCGAAGGCACAGGATCGAGTGGGGTGCGAACAAGGGTGGGCACCTGCACAGCACAAACGCTCAGTACTTGCGAATGATGCAGCGCCATGCAGCTGTGTGCTCGATGGATGCGTTGTGGCACACAGGGGGTCAGTCGAAGGTGAGACAAGACGTTTGCATCCCCGTAGCCACCGTCCTCTGCGAAGCGCCGCCACGTCGAGGGAACTTGAGCCGAGCCGTCCGCTCATGACCCCGCACACGTGCAGAAGCGTTTAATGGGTTTGAGAAGATGCTTGTGCTCCTCTGCATGTTCGGACGCGCCGGCCCGTGCTGCTCCACAACGTGCGTCATACGCAACCTTCTAGTCAGTCCTGGCTATGCATCCGGAACACGCCGACATCTGGTCCCTTCAAGCGCCTGCGATTGTGCACGCATAAGCCAAAGTTTTTCTCTGCAGTGTATGAGCTACCTCTGAGCGCGCTCAGTCACGGGCGATGCTGCCTCTGCGGCGTATGCGCAGCCCGTTCCGTTTGCCCAACAGTGGCGCGCTCCGTTGTGCTGCAGAGTCAAGCAAGGTGCGCACCCTTGTATTCAGGTAGTGGTGTGACGATAGTGATTCTCATGCACCTCGTGCGGACACACTGACGTGCACGCGGCCGAATTCTCGAGCACCGCGAGATCATGGGCCGCACACAAGCTCCGCCGCTTGAAGCGCACTGCCGCGCAGGCACAGGAAAAGACGTTTGGCAGTCTGTGCCGGCCGCGGTGCTGACTATCATGACGATCCCGGTGAGGCACCCCCAATTGCCGATCCCCCACCTCCCCCCCGCCACCGCCCCCAGGCGCCCCGAAATTCTCGCGCCGCACGATGGCTGCGGCGTGTGTCATCGGATCTGGCCTATGGTTCAAGGCGAACCAGCCGCTTGTAGACACGCAGACACAGCTCTTCCGACCGAAGGAGCCTGTCAAGGGATTGACAATGATGAGGTCGAAAGCGACGGGTGCAGTGTACGGCATGGCATCCGTGCACAGCACGGAAACGGGGGGGTGATTATCTCATCATAGTCGACGGGAGACGGAAACATATTCTACGACCCGGCTGATCCTGAGCAAAGGCCTGTACGTGGTGTGACCCTTGCGTGCTGCTGACACGCACCGGCCGGCCGCAAGGACACGGTGGGATCTGATCGCGTCTGCTTGAACACCTTTCTGAATGTGGGATGGCAGCTTGCGGTCAACAGCTTGCAAGGCAGCGGAGACATGTTTGTGCATGGAAGGTCGTCTTGCACAAGATGGGCCTCGCTCATAATGCCATCACAGAGAACACCAGATGGTGCACTCGATCGTCTGCGAGACTTTTGTTGATAACGAAGCACGTGCCTATCTCAGATATCAGTGCACTGGGAGATCGCAGCTCTTCGGGCACAGCCCCATCAAGCCTGCATGGCACAGCCAATGCAACTCAAAGTTCGCTGGCGTGTAGGAACAAGAGGTGAAGTCATGTACAACATCCACGAATCTGCAGGCACAGAAGAGACCGGTGGCGTCGTGTTTGAGAGACTCGGTAAGCTTGAGGATTTGAACTTGGTGAACGTTGCAGGCATTGCAGATTTGAAGGTCGGAAGAACGGCGCGCAGCTATGGGTCTTTGACGACTCGGCCGACCCTCTCGTGCTTGACCCCGGAGCGGTGCTGAACAAAAGCAAAAACGTGTGCCCCATGCATTGGGCGTGGCAGCAGCATGCGTCACACTGCACCGTCGATCACCCTGCTATCCTTTAAATGCTACCAGCTGCTGCTGAGAGATCGTTAACGGCGTGTCGCGACGTTTTTGCAGGGGAGCTCACAGCACAATGCCGTGCCTGTGCCCCCGCAAAAACTGATGCAGAGTTGCAACCCACCACTCCTTGTGTGAACAGCCTGCGGCATGTGCAGGGCACAATTGCTGCGATGCCAGCGGAGATCGACGATGGCTTCATCACAGACTTGAAGGAAGAATGCAGGGTTCTTTGGCCTTGGACTGGCGGCCCAAAGGTGGAGGTCGACAGATGAAGCACGTGAATCAGTGTACCGGTGTTGGGGCCTGAGCGCAGCAGCGTCGAGCTCTTTTGTCGTTGGACGTGTTTGGCGTTAGAGGGGCCATGCAATAGCACGGTGCTGCTCCCGTGCCAGACTCCAGCATTGTGGTGTGGTGCTTTTCCGCAATGACAGGCTCGATCACACAGAAGTGAGGCAGATTCGAAGCGTGCAGGCATGCAACGGTAGAGCGATGTAACCGAGTGATATCACACGTATTCAAAATTTCTGCCTTTGCAAGTCATTTTAGACGTTTTTTTCGGGCGTTGAAGAGAGTCCAGGACGTCGCCAATGTCATGCACACGCTCGCTAAAAGTAACCGAAAAGGCTACTCTTAGTACTGAGGCGGCAAAGTGGTGATGCTGCTCGGCTCGTGCACATTTTTGGATTGGCGTGCGCAGCCACACACAATTGGGTTCAGTATCCACTGCTGTAAACAGAGCCATGTTATGCTGGCTGACACTATAAATGCTCGGAAAGCTGTGCGCACGCATGGTTGCGCTCATCGTCACTGATGGAAGTGCTGACAGCCTGCCGCTGTTCTGCAGCTCCCGGGGCCCTTTGGGGTGTCCATTCTGGCTGTGCGCTCCTGTCATCTGCCCGGTCGCTACACTGTGGCGGCGAGCAAGCACTCCCAGGCGGATCACAAGTTGTTTTAATGCACAATGTTGTTTCGGAGGTGGGCCTCTGGCGTATTCACTGCTGAAGAACTGCGATGGCGACACCCGCGCCCGTGCTGTGGCGGACAGAGCTCGTCGCTGGGACGATGGCACTGTAGTGTGTGTGCTCGCACTGTGTGATCTTGCATGATGACTTGCGTGTTTCATGAAATTCTGATCAGAGGGAGCTCGCTCACAAACCCAAGAGTACACCGAGACCGGAAAGCAACCCCAAAGGGCCTACCCTCTGGCCCATAAAACCCCCGGCATGATTCGTGCCCTGCCCTCCCGTCCCACGTCTTGCAACGGTTTTAAATGGCGCTTTGTGAACATACCAAGCGGGTGCGGGCGAGGTACTGTCCTGCCGCATTGCTGGATCTTGTGCGCTTCCAGGGTATGGGCTATCTGCGGGTTTTCTGGTCCCTTGTTTGGTATGCTGCAGCGCACACATCGGCGCAGAGGTCCCGCAGTCGACAGCTGACCGTGTGCGCCTGCCTCCCTGCGGAAGCCTCTTGACTCCCGTCTGCTCGGCACTCGCCCTGAAGCACGCAGCGTATGAATGTACCTCTGATGGCGAGGTGTCCATCAAAGGGTGGACTTGCTTGGGCCGCACCTTGCACTCCCAGAAGCACACGTCAATGAACACAGGTAGGTAGCACCATATTGTAGCATTGTGCATATAGAAAAAGTAAAGAAGCAGAACGGCGCCATGAGTCGCGTTGCCGGTCAGATCGGCTGCCATAGTTTGCCTCTTCCAAGGGGTCACCTACACCGGGAAAGATCCGAGGGACAGCACCCTGGCTGGTCCAGGCATCGGGCTCACGCTTGTACGTGCAGAAAACGATGCGCAGCCTGACTGATACTGCGGCGGCAAGACAGGTTTGGAGCAAGATTGCTTGGCCCCGCAAAAGCCGGCTCCACTGCGCTGGCGCGGGCCCGAAGGCGGCGATCAATTTGTCAGCGAGGGACCCAAGTGTACAAGCTCCGGCGGCAAGTCCGGGAAGAGCGATCGCTTCGGTTGATGCGCACTGGCCCCCTCCTTAAACTTGCAAAATAGCGAGAACAAGCCATTTACTTGGAGGCACCCGCCGGACTTGGCACTCTCTGCCCCCTCCACCGCATCTGCGGTGTCGCAGCCGCCAGCCGTAGAACCTCCAGATCCGGAAGCCGCCGCTGAACAATTATGTCACTTGGACTGTCCGAAACATCTTGAGGCCTCAAGACACGCTTCCTCCAATGAGCGGCC
>JAFLJL010006337.1:0-11639 GCA_018398815.1 Conus ventricosus
AAAAAATTTGAGAAAATGTTTAACGAGAATGCCATCTGTTCACCGCAAGCGAACATAAGAAACATTGTATCGGCCCAGTTGACTGTAATACAGAAACTAATTACGCCCCCAGAAGGCAGTAAAGTAGTTTTAAGAACGGGAAAACGGATGCAAATTTCCATATGTTGTTTACGCAGACTTTGAGTCGCTTATTGTTCCTTATGAAGGGCCAGCGCCAAAAAAAACTTCGAAAAACAGTCTTAATGAGTAATCATCAGATTTGTTCATTTGCCTTCATTATTGTCAGGTCGGATGGCGCTCATCAACGCCAAATTATACAGAGGACCAAATGCGGCTAGAAGATTTTTACAGGCATGCAGCAAGTGCGTAATGACTGTTCTAATAATCTGAATTTATTGAAATCATAATGACCCCTGAAGACCAACAACAGTATGATCAGCCAACATTGTTGGATTTTGGTTTAGAACTCCGTGAAGAAGCCAATCCAAAAGTAAGAGACCATGATCAACATTAGTGGAAAGTTCAGAGGAGCAGCACACAGTAATGCAATTTTCAACTAAAGTTTGAACCAAAGACATGGAAGCTGCCTATATTCTTTCACAACTTGCGAGGCTATGACTCTCATCTTATAAGAAAGGCAGTGGGCGATGCCTTCAGGGTGTCATGCATTGCACAGTCATCAGAAAGTACATGTGTTTCACTTTAAATAACATGTCTTTTTATGACTCTATGCAGCACATGATGGGATCATTAGAGTCACTGGCTATGTCCTTAAAGTCCCCCAAATAACGGAAGAATATTTGACCCAACTCTCGTTAGAAAGGGTGTTTACCCTTATGAGTACATGAACAGTTTGGGAAAGGTTTGACGAAGATACACTTCCGCCTAAAGGCGCTTTCTTTTCTAGTCTTAGAGGAAAGGACATCAGTGATTCTGTTACCAGCATGCTCAAGAAGCATGGCAGAAGTTAGAGTGTAAAACGTGGGAGACTATCATGAGTCATACTTGAGGGCTGACGTTTGTTTGTTGGCAGACGTTTTGAAAATTACAGAAAGACCTGCATGAAACATTATAGCCTGGATCCTGCGCATTACATTTCTGCCCCTGGGATGAGCTGGGACGCTTTCTTAAAGTTTACTGGAGTACAGTTTGATTTATTGTCTGACCTACCAATGTTTTCAGATGATTGAAAACGGATTGCGTGGAGGAATTAGTATGGCGTCGCATCATTACTGTAAAGCAAACAACAAATACTTGGACGACTATGATCCGAGAAAAAGGGTTTAAACTATCTATGTATTTAGATGCAACATCTGTATGGTTGGGCAATGGCGCAATCGCTTCCATTACGTAACTTTAAAATGTACACAGAAGACAATCCGAAAATATTCAAAAGGCATTAAAGTGGTTGGGCAGTTTGACGCCGGGTAAACAGCGGGGGATACATTCTAGAAGTTGACTTAGAATATCCTCATGAACTCCATGACCTGCATAATGACTATCGTTGCAGCAGAAAGTCTAAAGATGAAACCAAAAGAGCCGCCTAAACTTGTGCCTAATCTTCGAGGCAAAAAAAATTATGTCTGTCATTTCAGACTTCTACAATTTTATTTAAGACATGGTTTAAAATTGACAGCTGTTCATCGTATAATTGCTTTTGATCAGAACAGTTCATGAAACCATACATATGAAAAACACTGATCTCAGAATAAATCCACAGATGCTTTAGAAAAAGACTTTTTCAAGCTGATGAACAACAGTGTTTCGGAAAGGGCTATGGAGAATCCGCACAAGCGCAAAGACGTCAGATGGTTACTAAAGAGAACGAAGCAATTAAGCTGACTTCTAAAACCCAATTATCAGACTTTAGAAGATTTCATGATCAGCTTTTTGGCATAATGATGAAAAAAAAGAAAGTCAAATTGGACAAACCCGTATTTATTGGGTTTTTCTGTTTTAGAATTATCAAAACTTTTGATGTTAGAATTTCTTTATGACTACTTTAAGCCCTCGTATCCTGGTCCAGAGTACTTTACACAGATACAGACAGTTTTGTTATAGATATCCCTACTGAAGACATCTAAAAGACATGGAAATAGAAGTAGCTAAAGGGCATGCAGGATGGTACGACACATCCGATTACCCTAAAGATTCGCCTTTGCATTCAATTACTAATAAGAAGGTTTTAGGAAAGATGAAGGATGAATTATCTGGAAAGGTGATTAAGGAGTATGTGGGGTTGGTAAAAATGTACGTATTTCGAGCAGAGAACTATAAAAAGCAAAGGGAATACTCGCAGTGTTGTGCAGTCGACTTCGCAGGGCAACTACAAGAAGCATTTGTTTGAAATAAGACTTTTCATTCATGACAACGTAAAATACGATCAAATCACATGGATCAACACCGGTTGTAACAAAGAGTCATTAGATAGAACAACACAAAACGGTCGTTTGTTAATCCAGAGTTTTCATATGCTATGCCATTATAAACCGTAAAATAATTAAAGCGGAACTGTGTCTGGTGGATTATCTGCGTTTCTTCAAAAGATCTTTGAGACTGGTTGTTTTGTTGTGTCAGTTTCTCGTAAATAATACACGGGCGGATTCTCTTTACAATTCTTTTTATTTCATTGGATCGACATCAAACTGATCGGTTGCCCTGATGCGAGTGTCCCCTTCTGCTTCCCCGGTAAATAAAAGGTACTACTTTCAAACCAAACGGTAATTGTTTGCTGGTGTACTTGGAGTCTTCAGCAACATTTTTGGTTTGTTTTTGTTTGCTTGTATGGTTTTAGCCCTTTAAATTCTTATTATTCATGCGGAAAACTGAGGGCAGTCTTTAACCCTTTCTGTGTTGCGAGAATTGTCAATCAGCTCTCTGGATACTGTAGAAAAGCTTTCAGCTAACTGTTTGTTAAAGTTTTCGATAAAGCCTGGACTGTGAACTCCGGAATGCCTCTTTTAATGGTACTCTATGTTTTAACAATAATTGATTAAACTTGACCTTTAAATTTTTTTTCCATCATCGACTTAAATCATGCGAGGTAAAGTTAAAGGACCTCGTTGGTATTCAGTTGTATAGCGACGACAGCAGAAGCACTCTTTTGGGGTTTGTTCCGATTTTGTATCTTGAAGTATCAATGACTGTAAAGTGCTTTCTTAAATCTTTTCGTCTAATTATCAGAGGTAAATATAGAAGGTCCATTTGATGGGTGTCTTGGTGTGTTGACAAAGTGCGGTCTCGTATTCGTTTAGGCCTGTAAATAATTTGCCAAATCGCTTGGGTTTAGATAACCATTCCTTTGCTGTTTGTTCACTGACACCAGCTGCTTGGCTTAGCTTTTTTGATTGCTGGGGGATTCCCTTCCAATATCCTTTTGGTAAATTTAATGTTTTTTGTTCATTTTTTATTCAGCCAAATATTATGCGCGACAAAATAGACAAGGGTTTCATACCAACGACAATAAACGCGATTTCTGCATCTTTTGTTTTTCTGAGGTTGAAAAAAGTTGCTGAATTTTGGTGGGGCAATGTCTGGATTGGTTTGCCCGTTACTAGATAATACTCTTTTATTGCTTGATCAACATTTTTAAATGTGTAAGCTGCATGTCCCTGTTTTTTCGTGTGTTTAATAAAATCTTAACTGCTCAATTCTCTGCTTTTCATAGCGATCTTGTGCTGCAGCTAGTTGCTCCACAGCTTTGTTATGTCTTTTTCTCTCGTCGTCACCCCGTAGTTTACTAAACGCGTAATTACTTCCGCTAAAAGCAAGCGCATTAAACCACAGCGCCACCTATCATCATTTACGAGTGAAGCCATTTTTTATAAATGTTTTTTTTTTAATATTTATATTCTCGGGAAATTTTCCTTGTTAACTGAAAAATCTTTAGTAGCGAGTGAAGCTGCAAAAATTTAGCGATTAGCTTGCTGAATCCTCAAAGTCTAGTTTGCCAAGTCTCCCGGTTTATTTTTAACAGCTTTTACCAAGCATTGAGTATCCTACACTTAGGCCTCAATAACGGAAAGAAATGGTATACAAGGTTGGCAATAGTTTTTTCGGTGCTCTTTTTTAAAAATAAAATAATTATAATTAAAAAAAACAGGGAACAGCGATGATCTGCTAGAGCTACAGGGTGGCTAAACCTTCCTGAACTTACAAAAGAAGAAGTTGATGAACCAAAGCTATTATGCCCAAAAAGGAAAGGTTGTATTCTTTGGCAGCATGTGGGAAAACAAAACATTTCCTCGGAACTGAATTCAGCATAGAACAGTTTCACAGATGTCCCCGCAAGACATTTAAAGTATCATTAACAGGTATGAAGCGCAGCTGGGGTCGAGAATGGTAAAAAGTGTGGGGCAAACGGTTCTTAGTTTGTACACTAAACTAGTCAGTAAAATTTGCTCCCTTGTTCTGAACAAGATCTTTCGTTGATTTAACGCAAGATCCCGTTTTTTAAAAAGTCATTAGAGTCTCTAGCTGTGATTTATATTACAGATTTGGAACATTGTTATCGCCGTTAATCATGGGGGTTTTTACTTTTAATCATATAGATTTTATTTCCCTTCAAAATGAACGATCGGAAATCAGCAGAATCAGGAAACATTGAATCAGAAACACTGAATCAGGTAGAGATAGTGACGAGTGAAAAGCTAAAGCATCCTGGGCGTGTTGCAGCAGGAAAAAGAGTAGCAGAGTTAAACAGACAAAGAAAAATTTAAAGTTACAATCACAGAATATTAATCATAATGAAAACATAAAACCGCCAACGCCAACAGTTGATCCAATGCCAGCTCCAGAACAAGAGCAAGTTTAAATTTAAGGGCACCCCAAAATCTTCATGGAATATTGAACTTAAAACTGTTGCCATTTTGGGGCCCTTGCTGCTGCTGGCGGCAGTTATTACGGTTATAAAATATATAAAGAATGGCAACAAAAAAAAAGCAGCCAAAAAAATCTGAACCACTAAATACAGAAGAAGACAACAGCACGCCAGCACCGCCAAAAACAAAAAATCATTTTGATCCATTTAAAATGCAATAATATTTTAAGAACTTAAATTTAAATTTTTTGATAAAAAAAGATAAAGGCGGATTATTATTTGTTTAAAATGATGAAGTCAATAAATAAAGACATGGGTCTATAAAAGACATTTCCATAGACCAGAATTGTAATCAATGCGGTTGCTTAGGATGTAAGAACTTCATTAAGATCTATGCTAACCGATCTCACGCCAAGGGCGTTAAGCAAGACATCCTCAAAAGATGACGCGTTTTTGGGTGTGTGTGTACTTTATTAGACATCTACTATTTAAGATAAAAACATAAATTGTTTTTTTATAATTATAAGATAACTTGAATAAGAACTTAGTTGTACTTAAAGGACGACTTAATTACAATCTTGAGGTAACTTAATTAAGAACTTAAAATTTAAGAACTTAATCAAGAACTTATTAAGAACTTGAAGTAACTTAATTAAAAACTTAATTAAGAACTTAATTAAGAACTTGAGGATGACTTAAGTAAGAACTTAGAAGTGACTTGAGTGTGTGCATGCGTGGGGTGGGGGTGGGTAGGGTGGGGTGGGGGGTGTGCATGCGCGCACCTTTGATTATTTATAAAAAAACAGATGTTTAGAATATTTATATAGTTTATTATCAGTAAAACAACAAAACAACAACAATGACAGCAGCGACAACAACACGATAAAAGCATATATACAAACACAATCGCACACACACACACACAAACAATATCACAGGGCATAAACCCCGGTGTGTGCGATCGTTTGGGGTGCGTTTAACTATACTAGTAAACAAACGCCTCTGCTAGGGTCGCTTGGCCCTTTAAAGCCAAAGTTTTCACCTTCAAGAGCGGTTTTGGAGTGCGGCCAATGAAAGTTTCTTCGCGACTCCAAATGAGTTTGGCAGCACAGTGTGTTCTCTGATCAAGTGGGGAAGGTGGTTAAGTTTTTGTGTGTCTACAATTGTTATAGAAAAGTGTACAATTAGATGGAATCTGAGAGGGCCCCAGGAAATCTGACTTTCTTAGAGAAATAAAACCAGAGCAATCAACAGGACTTTGCCAAGAAAAAAAACAATTTTTGATCAGTGTTGATGAAGAAGACTTAACTATTGATTGGGAAGATGAAGCCACTGGTGAACCTTAGACGAATACAACAATAGAATTCAACAGCACCCTTTACTATTATGCTGCTATCAACACATTGGAAGAAGTGCAATCTGTTTTAAAGCAAAGAGAATTAAGCGGCGGAACGTTACAACAAAGAACATAAAAAACAGTTACCCAAAACAACCTGCTGCTGTCTTTCAGACAAGAAGGAAAAGAAAACGTGAAAAGTTTATACACTTATCAGGAAAAATCTGTTTAAAAAAAACTAAGATTTTTGAAGGTTGAGAAGGCTGTTAGTTGAAAACAACTGAATGCAATTCCAGAGTATGATGAAAACAAAAACTGTTGAAGAAGAGAAACAATCATCACCACAAGTCAAACAATCCTTGAATTGAAGGAAAATCAAAATCTAAGAAGTATCTAGCATATGGCAAGTGGTTAGAAAGGCTGTGTGAATTGAACAGAAAAAATTTTTGTAACTTTGTTGAATCCCCCCTTGCAGCATTCTCTCGGTGGATAAATAAATGAGGGAACTACACGCCCGTTTGGAAAGTACAAACAATTTTCAAAACTAGCAAATAAACAATTTCAGAATCCATCTCTCTAACCGCCAAAATAAAATCTGCACTTCGAGAGAATCCCGCCAATGAAGCCAGCTTGGAAGTAAAAATAACCCTGCTCACGCTGAGGAAGAATCCCACCATGAGCCAGCTTGGAAGTAAAATAACCCTGCTCACGCTGAAGAATTTGGGAAAAAACAGGTAAGATTATCTTTTTTCAAATATTATTTACCATTTCAACTCACCCCGTTTGTTTACCAGTATAGTTAAACCCACCCAACAGAGGGAAAAAAACAAGAACCCTGCTGTCAACATAGAATGTACAACAAGGTAGTGGCATTGTTTGGTTGTTGGCATTTACAACTAATTGACTGTTTTGCTACGCTGTGCGCGCAGGCCTAATTACAGGGCGTTCAAGGTGGTGGTCAGGCAGCAACAGGTATAGTGGTTCGTGCGGCTCCTATAATACCTGTAATTAGCCACGGGGCGGGCCCCCGTGGGCAGAGGTGGGTAGCGGTTCTGTGCCCCCGGCTGACACCGTGTGTAGGCTGTGGGGGCAAAACTAATTAGCTTTGCGCCCGCAGCAGAAAGAATATTATGTCTCGAGTTTGTCTGTCTGTCTGTTATGCAAAGTTTTGTGAAACTTATATAAATATAATGAGGTCAAAACTGGCTTTCAGTGGAAGACATCTGGTTAAGTTGTGTGGATTTTTATGTATAAAGATAACTCGTTTAAAAGACTTTTTAGAGAACAGTTTAAGACTGTAATTTTATTTCACATGATAGTCCAGAGAGGCATTGTGAATTGCTTGCGTGGAAATAAAAAAAAAAAAAAATTTTGGAAATTTTGTTATTTCGGAAAGATGATCTGGAAAAACTTAGGATTAAGCAAAAACTTAATCTGAAAAGTTAGTAAATTAGTATTGAAAACGACAATTCCTAGCAGTATGTTTGTTTGTAGGGCAGTTATTTTTTTGGTTTATGATGTCTTACTGTCAGAGAAAAGAGAAATGCCGCTTCTAGGGTCAAACGGTCGAATCTGGTTGAGACAGGTTGAGTTAGAAGGGCATTTCTCGTTTCTCTGCTGTACACAAACACACACAAACCACACACACATAACATCTCACACAGAACACACACTTTTTTTTTTAACAACTCTAGTAGTGGGATAAAAAAGTGGTCGAGAAAAATACGTATATATTATATATATTATATATATATATATATATATATATATATATATATCATATATATATATATATATGTATGGCACCCGTCCGTTCGAGAAGGACAATGGTGTTGCGCCGTGGATCAGACACAACCCAGACAAACACAAATTAAAAGCAATCCCCCCACTTCCCACTGAAAATCATATGTATAACCCCAATACGACGGGAAGTCCAAACGAACATTGGGAAAGAATTCTTTAATCCTAAAATTCCATTTCCAAAAGAACACAAATTGTCCAAAATATTTAACAAAAAAACACTGTCAAACTATTGTAGCTCATGTTTGCCCAACTCAAAAAACCTGATTGACGCATCAACAAAATGAAAATCATACACAGCAACGAAGGTGAAGAAAGGAAATCTGCTATTGCACACAGAAAGGAGCAGTGCCCACTAAACAAAACAAATGCTCCGCACTGGCAACATTGGTAAACACGGCTTACTGTGACATCAGAAATGAAAAAGTAAACATACATGGGATCACTGAAAACCACTTCAAAACCAGATATGCAAAACAAACAGTCATTTCATAAAGGAAAACTATAAAAACCAAAAACAGAATGAGCCAAATATATCTGGAAACTTAAAGACGCAAAAAACAAGTACAATATATCCTGGAAATTCATAAAAGGAGCATCACCATACAGCAATGTTTCAAAAAAGGTGCAAACTATGTTTAACTGAAAAAAATGGTTAATACTTTGCAAACACTCTTAGCAACTATACACCAAAACAGTAAATAGTAATCAACTGCCAGGCATAATGGAATCGTTGTTAGTGAACCCAACCCCCCCTCTGAAAGCCCCAAAAACACGTGCAGCCAACCCGCAAGTGAAACAAACCGCATAAACGGGAGGCCCACACGCTATATAACATCGGCGGATGGGCAAACCGAGGGCCATCCGATGACAGCGCATCACGATCGAAACAAATTTGTTTAGAGTGAGTTTTAGCATTCCTTTTTTAATATTATTAACAAATGTTGTCCCCAAGGGGTCGAGCACTTTTAAAAGTCATTTTGGCTTTCTAAATTTATTCAACTTAATTGCTCCTCACGTTGAGCACTGTGGCATCCTTCAAAATGAATGGAGGAAATCAATTTTTAGGCAGTCAACAAATACATAACGTTTTCTAACCCACAATCCTATTAAAAGATTAATAGAACAAACCGAAAAGTTCGTACGCAACATGAGATGGAAAGCATCTTTTTTACTGAACCGAATGCAAAAAAAGAGGTCAAAAAAACCTTCGATTTTCAAATCATGGCGATATCCACCAGTCATAGACGATCTTGATAACCTTTGAGATCATAATGAAAAGAAATGATAACCAATTATTGAATTCAAAAAATCTAACAGCGATTTCAAACGACATTAAAAAACCAAATATAAAACAAGTGCAAAATGACAAAATATATTGTGAAGGCTGATAAAACTAGCAATTATACAAAAGGGAACCAAGGAATATTCGCAACTCCTTGACAAAAACATCAGAAAAACTGCTAAAAAAGCACAAAAATACACATGACAGTATCCGCACTAAGAAAAAGAACTTGCAGAGAGCATAGACCTAAGTGACAGGAGAAGCGACAGCCAACAAAAGAAGCTTTTAACACTCAAAGTCCCCAAAACCCAACTTTCACAACAATCCAACATGTAGACTAATAAACCAAACCAAATCTGTGTAGTAGGCAAATATAGCAAGAAAATTCTGGAAAAAATATTAAAGACATAAAAAATCAAACTCTGATTACAACCTTGGAAGTAACTACGAAGTTACAATGGTTTCAAAACACTAATAAACAAGTTACAGTATTATCACATTTGACATAGTAGACTTTTTCCCATCCATTAGACGAGGAACTACTCACAAAGCCCATGAAGTTTGCAGTAACAACACAGACATACAGGGTCAGAAATGGAAATTATTCTCCACACCAAGAAAAATTACTTACACAGCAGAAATGTAACATGGATCAGGGAAAACCAACTGAACTCACATTCGCGTAACCATGGGTTCATATGATGGTGCAGAAACATGTGAAACTTGGGTCGGATATGTCTTGCTGTCCAGCATCAAGAAAAAAACTCGGAAAACAAGTCGGACTATACAGAGACGATCGGCATTGTGCACTAACCAACAATCCAAGAACATCGTAAACAAGAAGAAAGACTATGCACAAATTTCTTTCCAAAACCACAACTTAAAGATTAACATTGAAGCAAACAAAAGGTAGTGAAATACTATAGACATTAAACTGGATCTCAAACAATCATATTTAGTAAAACCATACAAGAAACCCAACGATTACCTCTTTTGTAACACCAAAACGTAACCATCCACCTTCTGTATTTAAGACCATACACAATGGCCATAAACAGAGACTATCAAAAACCTGTCATGCAGTATGATTGAGTGAGAGTTCAACAATGACTCAGTAGATACCAGGAGGCAATACAAACAAGTGGATACAATTACAAATTACAATAACACCCAGACAACAACCCAAATAAAAGCAAGAAAAATAGGAAAAGAAAAATCATATGGTATAACCCCCCATACGACGGGAAACTCAAAACAAACATAGGGAAAGAATTCTTCAAAATCCTAACAACCCATTTCCAAAAGAACACAAACTGTCCAAAATATTTAACAAAACACTGTCAAACTATCGTACTCATGTATGCCCAACCTCAAAAGCCTAATTGACGCATCCAACAAAATGAAAATCAACACAGCAAAGAAGGGTGAAGAAAGGAAATCTTGCAATTGCACCAGAAAGGAGCAGTGCCCACTAAACAATAAATGTCTTCACAACAACATTGTTTTACCAGGCTACTGTGACATCAGAAAATGAAAAAGAAATATACATTAGGGATCACTGAAAACCACTTCAAAACCCGATATGCAAACCACAAACAGTCATTTAATAAAGAAAAATATAAAAACCAAACAGAACTGAGCAAATATATCTGGAAACTTAAAGACGCAAAAACAAGCTACAATATATCCTGGAAAATCATAAAAAGAGCATCACCATACAGCAATGTTTCAAAAGGTGCAACCTATGTTTAACTGAAAAATGGTTAATACTATGCAAACCACACTTAGCAACTTTAAACACCAAAACAGAAATAGTAAACAACTGCAGGCATAAATGGAAATCGTTGTTAGTGAACACACCCAAAACAAAAACCTGAAAGCCCCAAAAAACACGTGCAGCCAACCCGCACGTGCAAACAACCGCAAACGGGAGCCCACACGCTATATAACATCGGCGGTGGGCAAACCAAAAACCATCCTGATGACAGCGCAACACGCTTGAAACAAATTTGTAGATAGTTTTAAGACTTCTTTTAACTTGTTTTAACTATATATATATATTATATATTATTATATTATATATATATATATATAATATATATATATATATATATATATATATATATATATATGTTACAGGCCGTATGGTTAATGTCCGGCCATATGGAAAATTTTACCATAAACATACCATACCGTCTAAAGACATTTAGTCGGTATGGTTTTAATGTGTTATTATCATAATCATTTTGGTAAATAAAAAAGGGTCAGAGCTCTGTGTGTGTGTGTGTGGGTGTGTTGTGTGTGTGTGGTGGTGTGTGTGTGTGTGTGTGTGGTGTGTGTGCACGCGTGTGGACATGTGTGTGGTGTGTGGGACGCTGTGTCGTGTGTTGCATTGTATG
>JAFLJL010006338.1:0-12130 GCA_018398815.1 Conus ventricosus
TTTTTAAAAAAATCTGCAATGTAAAACAATGTACAATCAAGAAAATTACTAACAGTCCACCAAACCTGAAGTCAGCAGGGAAACGTGAAGCTGGAAAATACCATTTGCTGACAGTATCTGTGCATAACAAAAAAGAAAAAGAAAACTGATTTTGAAACAGATCTACCATAACCAACAGCAGCATTATACAATGCTGAGCATAATGGAGATGGATATAGATAATGGATGACAATGATAAATTCAAGCTTGGGATGGTGGACATGGAAAGTGTGTGAATTGCTTAATACCATTTTTCTTTCCTCTAGGACCTGGAGTCAGGCCACAGACGCTGAAGAGGTGGGTTTGGGGTAGTGAACAGGAAAACACCGATTCTGACTCACTTGCTTCTCCACCACGTTTTTGGGCGAAAGTGGCCTAAAAGCGCCTATTCTGTTCTCTGACAAGTAACCAAAAAAATAACGACCTACAAACAAATATACTGTGTAGGGTTATCCGTTTTCAATACTAATTTACTAAAGTTTTCATAGAGGAAAGTATCGGGACTGAACACATCCCTAGAGTAACGTAGGGAAAACTAGCAGTTACTGAACGCGCCCATATACACGGTGGGTGCACTAGGCTATCCGATTACTTCGCAGTATGTTAATTACAGCGTGGGGGGAGAGAGAATCTCCAGCAACCCTGACAAAGCCCGTTAAGGTTAAGTTGCCCTTAGAACAGACAGACAGACAGACAGACAGAGAAGAGAGAGACAGAGAGACAGAGAGGCGGGCACACAAACACACAAACACACGCGCGCACACACACACACACACACATTACACACACACACACACACACACACACACACACACACACACACTCTCTCTCTCTTTCTTTTTCACACACACACACACACTCACTCACTCTCTCTCTTTCTCTTTCTCTCTTAATTAAATGACATAAAATCCGCACACTTCTTCTGACTAATTTTTACCTACAAACTTTGTACACAGACACGGGGCTGAAACCTGATCACTTAATTTACGGCTCGCGGCATTCGGTTGCACAGCGCACGGCCTGCTTTGCGACCAAAAAAACAATTACAGCACACAGGTGGCGCGTTAACGAATGTTCTAGACTGTCACGTGTCACTCCGGCCGCCACGTCAGCAAGACCGGTTTGTATCCAGTTTACTTGGCAGCATTGGAGCTGTAAAGGTGTGTGCGTTGTAGTGAGAAGATATTTACCGGGTTTTGTGCAGGTTGGTTTTGTTAAACGTTACTGAAGAACAGGTTTGCTATTCGAGACCATAAGTTTTACTTTAACAGCATGTTAGAGTATTTGTTGAAAGAATTAGGCGAAGCATGTTGTGAAACCGGGAAGATTGTTTTTATAGAAAAACGAAAAAAGTGAACTAATGCTTTGGAAATGAACGACTATCTTAAAGGTTTGTTGGTTCAAGGAAATGAAACAAGATGTTGCCAGTTTTAATACGTGTTTGACTATTGATGAGATGGTTCCTTATCTAATAAATGGCGCTGCATTGTTGAAAGTCGGCTGAAGCAAAACAAACCATCACGCGTTGATTTGGGGGCTGGCTTGAGACAGCTAAAGCCATGTTTAAAAACATGGCGTTCATTTCTTAAGGCGGAGGTAAACACGGCTGATTTGTATGCTAAAAAACTTATATTTGAAACATTTTTGCTGTTCCTCCTAAGTAAAAATGTTCTTCAGTTTGTATCAGACTTGATTAATTGTTAACTACAGATTCAGTGTTCATGTGGCAAGCTATCTGTATTAAGATGTGTATATTTTTTCTAATTTTAACCAGTTCATCTGCCTTCAAGTGTGCCCTTATGCAACTGAATGGCCTACCACTGACGTAAGATCTATTTTTAGATACCGCTCCTGCATGAGCGGTCGGGGTTGTTTAGAGTTGGCTGCTTTAGCAACAGTGCGCGCGCACTGCAGGCCTACCACTGACGTAAGATCTATTTTTAGATACCGCTCCTGCATGAGCGGTCGGGGTTGTTTAGAGTTGGCTGCTTTAGCAACAGTGCGCGCGCACCTGCAGGCCTACCACTGAGTAAGATCTATTTTTAGATACCGCTCATGCAGGAGCGGTCGGGTTTGTTTAGAGTTGACTCCCTTTGAATTTCCGGCAAGCACTTCATGACTTTGTATATATTGCTGTGATTACTGGCTTTACTGCTTCGCTTCAACGTCCTGCTTCAACTTTTTTGGCTGCCTTTGGGCGGCCACAGAATGTACTTTATTCAACTGTCTTGTTTATTTAAATCAAGCTTTTGATAAATGCACTTGGGGGCTGCTTTGAATAATCTTCAGTTGACAGAGAGGACCGGCAGCCGTCTTGAATTTACGGCGCTTAAGCGCCAACCATAAAACCCTTTCCCATTTCCCTATGCAAGCACTTCCTTATTTTTTAAATGTTTGTGCGTGTGTGCTGTTATTGTTGTTGTTTTGGTTTTTTACTGATAAACTATATTATTTTCTGAACATTCGTTTCTTTTTAAATAATTAAAGGTGCGCGCACACACACGCACGCAAGCCCCCCCACCCACCCCACGCACGCACGTCCCCCCACCCCCACCCCACGCACGCACGTCCCCCCACCCCCACCCCACCACGCACGTCCCCCCACCCCCACCCCATCGCACGCACGTCCCCCCACCCCACCCCCCTGTGTACACCACACACACTCCTACCCCCAAGTCGCCCCAAGTTCTTAATTAAGTTTTTAATTAAGTCACCCCAAGTTCTTAATTAAGGGTTTTTTAATTAAGTTACTTCAAGTTCCTAATAAGTTCTTGATCAAGTAACTTCTAAGTTCTTGATTAAGTCACCTCAAAATCATAACTAAGTCGTCCTCTAAGTACAACCAAGTTTTTATTCAAGTTCTTATAATTATCAAAAAAATACAATCTATGTTTTTATCTTAAATAGTAGATGTCTAATATAGTACACCACGCCTCAAAAAACGCGTCATCGTTGAGGATGTCTTGCTCAGCGTTCTCTGCATAGATCTTAATGAAGTTCTTACAACCGAAGCAACCACATTGATTACAATTCTGGTCTATGGAAATGTCTTTTATAGACTCCATGTCTTTATTTATTGGACTTTATCATTTTATAATACGCCATGATCTATTTTTATTAAAAAAATTTAAAATATTATTCCATTATAAATGGATCAAAATGATGCTTTGTTATTGGCGGTTTTGGCGTGCAGTTGTGTTCGGCTTCTGTATTTAGCGGCGGAGATTGTTTGGGCTCTTGTTTTTTCCAGCGTCGTTTATATATTTTATAACCGTAATAACCGCCCCCAGCAGCAGCAAGAGCACCAAAAATGACAACAGTTTTAAGTTCAATATTCCATGAAGACTTTGGGGCCCTTGTATCACATGGAGTTTTTATAGCTGGCATTGTATCAACTTGTTCTGGCGCTGGCGGCGTTATGTTTTCATGATGCTGTAACATTAATTTTTTTTGTCTGTTCCACTCTGCTAATTTTTTTCCTGCTTTAACACGCCCAGGATGAGGATTCTTTTCACTGTTCCCCACCTGGTTCAGTGTTTTCTGCTGATTTTCTGGCTTGGTTACTTTCTCCCACCTGATTCTGGTTCTGATGATTTTCCAGCTCGTTCATTTTGAAGGGAAACAAATCTATATGATTAAAAGTTATTAATCCCCTGATTAATGGCGATAACAATGTACCAAATCTATAGTATAAATCACATCCTAGAGATCTAATGTCTTTGTTAAAAACTGGATCTTGCGTTAAATCATACGTAAGATCTTGTTCAGAATCAAATGGGAGCAAATCTACTGACTAGTTTAGTGTACAAACTAAGAGCCGTTTGCCCCACACTTTTTACCATTCTCGACCCCAGCTGCGCTTCATACCTGTTATGATACTTTATAATGTCTTGTGACGACATCTGTTGAATCTGTTCTATGCTGAATTCAGTTCCGAGGAACTGTTTTGTTTTCCCACATGCTGCTAAAAAGTACAGCCTCTCCTTTTTGGACATAATAGCTTGGTCGTCAACTTCTTCTTTTGCAAGCCCAAGACTGTGTAGGCCGCTCTGTAGCTCTAGCAGAATCATCGCTGTTCATGTTTTTTATATTAATTATAATTATTTTATTTTCTAAAAAATGAGCACCGAAAAAACTGTTACTAACCTTGTATACCATTCTGCTGTTATTGGAGGTCTAAGTGTAGGATACTCAATGCTTGGTAAAAGCTTGTTAAGAATTAAACCAGCAGATCTTGGCAAACTAGACTTTGAGGATTCAACAAAGCTAATTGCTATCATTGCAGCTTCGGTTGCCACGAAAGATTTTCTAGTTAAGCAAGGAATAATTCCAGACAATATAAATATGTAAGAAAAAAAAAAAACATTTATAAAAAATGGCTTCACTCGCAATAATGATAGGCGGCGCTGTGGTGAATGCGCTTGCTTTTAGCGGAAGTAATTTCGCATTTAGTAAACTGCGGGATGACGGCGAGAGAAAAAGACATAACAAAGCTATGGAGCAACTAGCTGCAGCACAAGACGCCTATGAAAGGCAGAGACTTGAGCAGTTAGATTTTATTAATGACACACTGAAAGAACAGGGGCATGCAGCTTACACATTTAAAGATGTTGATCAAGCAATAAAACAATATTATCTAGTAACAGGCAAACCGGTCCCCGGGCATTGCCCCCACCAAAATTCAGTGACTTTTATCAACCATCAGAAAAACAAAAGATGCAAGAAATCGCGTTTATTGCCTTTGGTATGACCGTCGTGTATTTTGTTGCACATAATATTGGCTGAATAAAAAATGAACAAAATCTATTATTCGCCCAAAGGATATTGGAAGGGTATCGCAGCAATACAAAAGCTAAGCCAAGCGGCAGGATGTCAGTGAACAAACAGCAAAGGAATGGTTATCTAAACAAGCGATTTGGCAAATTTATTTACCTGCACCTAGGCGAATACAGAGACCACACTTTGTGAATACAACACCGAACGACACCCATCAAATGGATCTTCTATATTTACCCTCTGATAGGATTAGACGAAAAAAGATTAAGTACGCACTCCCCAGTCATTGACATGGCTTCAAGATATAAAGATGCGGGAACCATTAACACAAAAGAGTGCTTCTGCTGTTGCTGTCGCCATACAACTGATATACCAACGAGGGCCACTAACTTATCCTCGCATGATTCAAGTCGATGATGGAAAAGAATTTTAAAGGCCAAGTGATCAATTATTGTTAAAACACAGAGTTACTATTAGAAGAGGCATTCCAGGAGTTCACAGATCACAGGCTTTAGTTGAAAACTTTAACAAACAGTTAGCCGAAAGACTTTTTTCCTACCAGTATCACAGAGAGCTGATTGACAATTCTCGCAACACAGAATGGGTTAGAAGACTGCCCTCAGTTTTGCGCGCAATGAATAATGAAGAATTTAAAGGGCTAAAACCTGTACAAGCAATCAAAAGAAAAACAATAAATGTTGTTGAAGGAGAGTCTTCCCTCCGGCAAACTATTACCATTTGAGATTGAAAGTAAGGTACCTTTATTTACCCGGGGGAAGCAGAAGGGGACACTCGCATCAGGGCAAACCGATCCAGTTTGGAGTGTTGATCCATATGAAATAAAAAGAATTGTAAAGATGAATCCGCCCGTGTATTATTACGAGAAACTGGCACAACAAAACAACCAGCTCCTCAAGATCTTTTGTGAAGGAAGAACTGCAGATAATCCCGCCAGACACAGTTCCGCTTTATTAATTTACGTAAATATATTTGAGTTTAAAAGGAAGCTCAGAAGGAAGACGAAACAAAATGGTAAAGGAAGAGACCTTGAAAATGATACGAGAATCATTTCATGCGTGTAATGCTATTAAGAAACATTTTCGAGATTAATCAATGCATGCTAAATCATCCAGATCACCTACAACTCAAACCCCAAATTGGGAAAAGAATATCTTGAAATAATAAAAAAAATTCGAACTCGTCAAGCAAACATGAGAAAAGATTTAAATGAATTGGATGAAGCTATGATTGATCTTATAATAAAAGTTGATGAAAAATATAAACCCCCTGTTTATGCAGTCCTCCAGTGCCCGATTGCATATGAAAACCCTGGATTAGCAAAACACGCGTTTTGTGTTTGTTCTATCTAATCGACTTCTTTGTTACAAAGTTGTGTTGATCTCATGTAGATTAGATCGGTAGTTTTACGTTGTCATGATGAAAAGTCTTATTGCCAAACAATGCTTCTTTGTAGTTGTCATGCGATATGTGTTTGACTGCACAACGCTGCGAGATATTCCCTTTGCTTTCTTAATGGTTTTCTCCTGGCTCGAAATACTGTACATTTTCGACCTTAAACCAATAAACTCCTTAATCACCCTTCCAGATAATTCATCCTTCATCTTTCCTAAAACCTTTTTATTAACGGATGAATGCAAAGGCGAATCTTTAGGGTAATCAGATGTGTCGTACCATCCCGCATGTCCTTTAGCCACTTCGGTTTCCATGTCTTTATAGATGTCTTCAGTAGGAATATCTATAAAAAAAACTGTCTGTATCTGTTTTAAAGTACTCTGGACTCAGGATATGAGGGCTTAAAGTAGTCATAAAAAAAACTCTAACATCAAAAGCTTTGATAATTCTAAAACAGTAAACCCGATAAATACAGGTTTGTCTAATTTGACTTTCTTTTTTTCATCATTATGCCAAAAAGCTGGTCATGAAATCTTTTAAAGTCCTGATAATTAGGTTTTGAAGTCAGCTTAATTGCTTCGTTCTCTTTGGTGACTAATCTGACATCTTTGCGCTTGTGCGGATTCTCCATAGTCTTACCGAAACAGCTGTTGTTCATCAGCTTGAAAAAGTCTTTTTCTGAAGCATCTGTGGATTTGGTTCTGAGATCAGTGTTCTTCATGATGTATGGTTTCATGAACTGTTCTTGATCAAAAGCAATTATGCGATGAACTGCTGTCAACTTCAACCATGTCTTAAATAAAATTGCAGAAGTCTGTAATGACAGACATAATTTTTTTTGCCTCGAAGATTAGGCACAAGTTTAGGCGGTTCTCTTGGATCCATCTTTAGACTTTCTGCTGCTAATGGATAGTCATTATGCAGGTCATGGAGTTCATGAGGATATTCTAAGTCAACTTCTAGAATAAACCACGCTGTTGATCGGGCGTTAAACTGCCCAACCACTTTAATGCCTTTTGAATATTATTCGGATCGCCGCCTGTGTACATTTTAAAGTTACGTAAGGGAAAAGTGATTGCGCCATTGCCCAACCATACAGATTGTTTGCATCTAAATACATAAGATAGTTAGACCTTTTACTCGGATCATAGTCGCCCAAGTATTTGGTTGTTTGCTTTACAGTAATGATGCGACGCCATACTAATTCCTCACGCAATCCGTTTTCAATCATCTGAATCATTGGTAAATCTGACAATAAATCAATCTGTACTCCAGTAAACTTTAAGAAAGCGTCCCAACTCATCCCAGGCGCAGAAAATGTAATGCGCGGGATCCAAGCTGTAATGTTTCATGCAGGTCTTCCTATAATTTTCAAAAACGTCCGCCAACAAACATACATCAGCCATCAAGTATGAGTCATGATAGTCTCCCATCGTTTTACTATCTAACTTCTGCCATGCATCTTGAGCATGTTGGTAATCGGAATCACTGATGTCCTTTCCTCTAAGACTAGAAAAGAACGCGCCTTTAGGTGGAAGTGTATCTTCATCAAACCTTTCCCAACTGTTCATGTACTCAAAAGGGTAAACGCCCTTTCTAACAAGAGTTGAGTCAAAATATTTTTCCGTTATTGGGCAGGACTTTAAGGACATAGCCAGTGCCTCTAATGAGCCCATCATGTGTTGCATAGAGTCGTAGAAAGACATGTTATTTAAAGTGAAACACATGTACTTTTCTGATGACTGTGCAATGCATGACACCCTGAAGGCATCGTCCACTGCTTTCATTATAAGGTGGGAGTCGTAACCTCGCAAGTTGTGAAAGAATATAGGCAGCTTCCATGTCTTTGGTTCAAACTTTAGTTGAAGATTGCATTTACTGTGCGCTGCACCTCTGAATTTTCCCGCTAATGTGATAAATGGTCTCTTACTGTTGGATTCGCTGCGTCTGATGAGAGGCCTAAACCACAAATCCAACAGTGAGTGGCTGAGGCATATGCTGTTGATCTTCAGGAGTCATTATGATTTCAGATAAATTCAGATTATTAGAACAGTCATTACGCACTTGCTGCATGCGTTCTAAGAAGTATTTTGCAGCATTAGGCCCTCTATATAATTTTGGTTCTGAATGAACGCCACCCGATCTAACAATAATGAAGGCAAATGAACAAATCTGATGATTACTCATTAAGACTGTTTTTCGAATTTTTTGTGGCGCTGGCCCTTCATAAGGAACCAATGAGTGATTCAAAGTCTGCGTAAACAACATATGGAGAATGTTGCAGCCGTTTCCAGTTCTTAAAACTAACTTTAGATCCGGGCGGGGGCGTAGTTTAGTTCTGTTTTACAGTCAACTGGGCCGATACAATGTTTCTTTGTTCGCTTGCGGCTTGAAACAGATGGCATTCTTGTTAAACATTTTCTGCAGAATTCTTGTTTATGCCCAATTTTTGAGTATGGGCCAATAATCTACTCATTGTGCGTATCAATGTGTATGCGGCAGCCCTCTGGTGAAAGCATCAGCAGTAAGTCAACATGGCTTTTGTCTGGATTACCTATTGTTGGGCTGTTCTTGGACACTTTAATCGGCACCAAATCTGTTTCCTCATCCATGTGTAGACATTAACAGTTATTGGTTTGTTTTGTTCTTCAAAACTGATCAATGGAATCCACGCTAACAGGAAAGGATATTCCACTAAAGTTAAGATCATTGATGTAAGGGCGATAGTTAGACACTCTCTCTGGGGTTTTTGCGGGCGTATGCAGCCTTGCAAGAACGCACCACATAAAACATTTGTTGTCTGTATTCTTTATGTTTAGAACTGCTTTTTTTGCGACTAATGCTGGAGGTAGTGGAATGTGAGACTTGCCTACAATCGGTGCATACTTAGACTGTTTTAATCTGATCTCTAGGACTTCGCCCTCTGACCAACCAGAGCCTCTCATTTTGGCTTCTTCAGCATGCAGCGTTAAACTGTGCAAGCAGTTCGTCTGCCCAACCAGGCGTTAAGTCATTAGAGGAAAGAATGTCTGCTGTTTAGTTGAGACCCAGACTTCTAGATTTTCTTCATTTATTGTTACATAGTCGATTAAAACAGCTAACATTACTTTAACTGGCGGGTCTATTGTTAGTTTACTTGGAACTTGAGAAATAGCATGAACAACACTTGCCTGTACGTTTGTTGGGTCAATGACTTCTAAATCAATATCATTCACGCTCTTGATAAATTTTCTTGCATTGCTTCAAAAAATTCGTCTTGTCCTTCATATATCTTAGCCATGTTGAGTCTCTTTTCTAACTCAAAATATTTATTTAAATTAAAAAAAAAAATACTTAATCAGAATTAATATCAACGGTCTTTTACGCTTGGACTCATAAACTAAAGTATAAACACCTTTTGGTGTTGTTAATGCGAGCTGTTTAGAACAGAGTTTATTGTTTCGTTTACTTTTTTTAAGCATTCCTTTTTATCTGCTCGGGGTCTGGCTGTTGAGAAAAACTTGTCCTCGCCTTTCTTTGAAGATCAAACTTTTGTCTTTTATAGTCATCAAAATCGGCCTGTAAACGATTAAATTCTTCATCCGTGATGTTTGAGTCAGCTAGTGCTTTATTTATTTCAGCCTGAAGGAACTAAGTTTAGCTGTTATTAGTTGAACCATAGCTGTGTGCTTTTGGAGTTTAGTTTTTAAATTTTTTGCTAGCAGCACTTACAGCTAATGAACACAGGCCAAGAGCTAAAGACACCCCGCCTAGAGGTAAAGCTAACGGTGCACCAACACCTGTTGCTAAGAAACCAACACTTGTTCCTGCCGATAGTGCACTTAGAGTTGATGCTCCAGTATTAAACATAGGTAACAGCATTACAGGCAGCAGAATACCTTCGTCTGGTTTTGCTGTATTTCGAAAGGTCTTGCTCTAGTTTTTGTTGCATTTGCGTAATGTTGGTTAATCTGAAGGTTTTTACGCTAGGGTTTTCTACTATCTCTTCTTAGGCGGTGCTGTAGGCAACATTTGGATAAACCTGAACAGACATGCTTTTTATAAAATGAAAAAATAATTTAGTATAGTACATCTTCTAATCTGTTAGCTTCAATATTTAGCTGTGCATCATATAATAAAAAAAAATGTACATTAAGTGGTTTATCGGCTTCTTCTTCTTTATCAATTTGAATGTTTATTACGTCTCTCACAGTTCTCCCGCTTCCATGTAACTTATTATCCTCCGTTGACCTTAGGTCAATCCATAAACCGTATTTTGTTGTTAAAATAATCATCAAGTCTTACACTGTGAAGGTGTAGATCTTTAGACACAAGTCAAACTGTTGGATTTCTACACCTCCCACCTCCAAACAGTTTTCTTATTTCGTCAAAATGATGATAAGGTCTAAGCCCGCTAGCGTTTGATTTGTTAGGACTGCCCTCAATCGAACATTGTACTTTCGTTATTTTTTGGATTAAAAAACTTTTCACTTGCTCTTGCGAATGGTTCTTCATCTTCACACAGCAATAAAATACCCTTTAAGCGATATTGCTGCGACGCTTAAAACTAAAATTCCATATAGCGTCTGCCCTGCTTTTAGGATATGTTGAATGATGACGCACGTTTTCGTAATATATTGCTATTTTTGAGTTATATTGTTGCTCAATCAGCCTTGCTAATTTAAGGTGCTGACAACGTCAAACTCTAACGAGATGTCAGAAATGCTGTACTTTGCTTCGGTGTCTGATGATTTAATAACCCGTTTGTATTCATTAAAAGTTAGTTCATATGACAATCTGTCTTTTAATGCTCCCTTGAAAGTATGGTCCATGCGCTTTTAACAACTCAAAATCTAGGGGAATAGAAAAGCGATTACCATACGCATAACTTACAGCTAAAGCCTTTTTTGCTGCTTTTAGCACCTGAGGCGAGTTCGGCGCCTATTCTAAGTTTTAGTGCTTCTTCATTGCCAATTCCTTGAAACGCAAGATCTTCCCTTTCATTCGCGGTTAGCCATAGATCAGAATAGGTTAAAAATATGTCTGCATTGTTTAAAGAAAATACTTCTTGCCCCTCAAGTTTTACAGAAATTTTCTTAACGATTGCCCGTCCCAAATTCTGGACAACTGTTCTGGTTTGGTCTGTTGTTTGAAGCGAGTTCTATTTTGAAAGTAAGCCGTGCAGAGCCTGGCACAATCAAATCATCCGCTCCTAGGTCTGGAAATCTAACAGTAAGAATTTGATCCGCATCAATAGTTGATGGATTATTTGGAACAGTAATATTCCGTTTATTTCCCTTCACGCCACGGGGTTCTTTCAGCTTTCTATACGGGTCAAGAATCGAGCCATATGCTTGTTCTGTCATTTTTTTATAAACAAAATAAAAAGTTAATTATTTAAAAACATGGCAGGATTTGAAGGTGAAGAAGATTATGATGTTTTTGATCGTGGAGACGACATGGGATGAAAGGACTCCTTTGACACAGCATCGCTCAACGGCCACAATGCGGAATGAATTAACAGAAAGTACGTCGGAGCATTTTACCAAAGTTTTTGGCCTAGAACCTCCCGAATTTATAGACCCAAATGATTTTGAATTACAAGATGGTCATTTGTATGTAAACAACGATCAAGGGCAACTTGTTCGGCTTACAACTAAACCAGACCCATCAAAGTTTTTAGCCGTGGGTTCAATTAGAAATAGACTCAGTGTGAAAGATCAAAATCGCCTTGGCATTGCTAGACCGAAATTAAGGGCGGAGGCAGTTGCTAATTCAAAACACACTGCAGGAACTCCCGACAGATAACCAAATACAAAACATGGAACTTAAAGAATTAAATCAATCAGCAGGTGATAATAATGTAATAGAAGCAGAATCCGTTTTCAGAAGAAAAAGCGTTAAAGACTTTAAAAACCCACCC
>JAFLJL010006339.1:0-16171 GCA_018398815.1 Conus ventricosus
AGGCCAGTTTGGCGTTCGTATGGATGACCGTTACACATAGCATGCTCCTTCCCGAAGTTGGAGTATGGCTGCCTTAATGGCTGTAAAAAAAAAAAATGGTCATACACACAAAACTCCACTCCCTTTGTTGGGTAGATGGGATTAATCCCTGCCTGTCTATACAAGGAGTGTCCGCAGGAGAATCGGCCTGCGTAAGTAGGAGAGGAAAAAAATGACGTCAATCCACTGTCTGTTTCCAATCGAAACGAATTCTGTCAGTTTAGGCACGGGGGCTACCAAGGTCGTAAACAGCCAACTACACCCAAGTCCGCTTACCAGCATGACACTGCGAGCGCTTGGGTGACATTCTCCCACAGTTAAAATTAAAAAAATCCTGCAGTTTGCCCCCCCCCCCCCCTCCACATCACTCAGCCTCACTCCCACTTTTTTTTCTTTTTTGGGGGGGGGGGGGGGGGGGGGGCGGGGTGCAGGTCTATCTTTGATTATGTATGGGACACATAATGGTCGTACATAATTACAAAAGATCGTTTTCGTGATCACCAATTCTTGAAGACGACATTCGTCTTATCTATTTGGAAAGTTAAGTGGTTTCTAAACGGGTAAGGCTGAATCAGATACGAGGTCGCTGACTTCACGCGCGCGCGCGTATGTGTGTGCATGTGTGTGTGTGTGTGTGTGTGTGAGTTTGCGTGTGTGTGTGTTTGTGTGTGTGTGTGTGTGTGTGTGTGTGGTGTGTGTGTGTGTGTGTGTGTGTGTGTGTGTGTGTGTGTGTGCGTGCGTGCGTGCGTGAGTGTGCGCGCTTGCGTTTCCAATTTCACACATACCAAGTTCAGTTCCTCAATGCGGCAGGGTTCTACACCAGAGCAAGAAGCCGACCCACAAATCGCACACACCAGAACATAACCAGACCATGGACCTCAATTCATTGCACTCCGGCCGTCACTAACAGACCTTATTTTCCGAAGCTTTTCTCCCTACGGCAGTCTCTACAGGCGGAAGTGCATTCGTAACTACAGGAATGAAGCAGAAGAGATGCCCCCTCACCGCCCCCCCCACCGCCCCCCTCACCGCCCCTCTCACCGCCCCCCTCACCGGCCCCCTCACCACCCCCCTCACCCCCCCTCTCACTGCCAACCCTCACCGCCCCCCTCTCCACCCCCCTCACCACCCCCCTCACGGCTCCTTCACCAGCCCCCTCACCAGCCCCTCACCAGCCCCCTCACCACCCCTCACTGCCCCCCTCACCGCCCCCTCAACGCCCCTCCCGCCCCCCTCACCGCCCCTCACCGGCCCCATCACTGCCCCCGTCAACACCCCCCCTCACCGGACCCCCTCACCAGCCCCCTCACCACCCCCCTCACCGGCCCCCTCACCACCCCCCTCACCACCCCCTCACCGTCCCCATCACTGCCCCCGTCAACACCCCCCTCACTGGACCCCTCACCGGCCCCCTCACCACCCCCCTCACCAGCCCCCTCACCACCCCCCTCACCGCCCCCCTCACCGGCCCCCTCACGGCCCCCTCACTGCCCCCCTAACCGCCCCCCTCACCGGCCCCCTCACTGCCCCCCTAACCGCCCCCCCTCACTGCCCCCCTAACCGCCCCCCCTCACTGCCCCCCCTAACCGCCCCCCCTCACTGCCCCCCTAACCGCCCCCCCTCACTGCCCCCCCCTCACTGCCCCCCTAACCGCCCCCCCTCACTGCCCCCCTAACCGCCCCCCCTCACTGCCCCCCCTAACCGCCCCCCCTCACTGCCCCCTAACCGCCCCCCTCACTGCCCCCCTCACCGCGCCCCTCACTGCCCCCCCTCACCGCCCCCCCTCACTGCCCCCTAACCGCCCCCCTCACCGCCCCCCTCACCGGCCCCCTCACTGCCCCCCTCACCGGCCCCCCTCACTGCCCCCTCACCGCCCCCCCCTCACGCCCCCCCCCCCCCTAAACCGCCCCCCTCACCCCCCCTCACCGGCCCCCCTCACTGCCCCCTCACCGGCCCCCTCACGCCCCCCTCACCGGCCCCCTCACTGCCCCCCCCTCACCGCCCCCCCCCCCCCTCAACGCCCCCCCTACACGCCCCCCCTCACTGCCCCCCCTCACCCGCCCCCCCTCACCGCTCCCCTCACCGCCCCCCTCACTGCTCCCCTCACCGGCCCCCTCACCGCCCCCCTCACCACCCCCTCACCGCTCCCCTCACCGGCCCCCTCACCGGCCCCTCACCGGCCCCCTCACTGGTCCCTTCAATGGCCCACTCACCGGCCCCCTCACCGGCCCCCTCACCGCCCCCCTCACCACCCCCCTCACCGCTCCCCTCACTGGCCCCCTCACGGCCCCCTCACTGGCCCCTTCACCGGCCCACTCACCAGCCCCCTCACCGCCCCCTCACTGGCCCCCTCACTGGCCCCCTCACCGCCCCCCTCACCGCCCCCCTCACCACCCCTCACTGGCCCCCTCACCGCCCCCCTCACCAGCCCCCTCACCGCCCCCCTCACCGCCCCCTCACCACTCCCCTCACCAGCCCCTCACCGGCCCCCCACTGGCCCCTTCACCGGCCCCCTCACCGCCCCCCTCACCGCCCCCTCACTGGCCCCTCACCGCTCCCTCACCGGCCCCCTCACTGCCCCCCTCACCACTCCCCTCACCGGCCCCCTCACCGGCCCCTCACCAACCCCTGACCGCCCCTCACCGCCTCACTCACCGCCCCCCTCACACCCCCCCTCACCGCCTGTCTCACCGCCTCACTCACCGGCCCCCTCACCGCCTCACTCACCGGCCCCCTCACCGCCCCCCTCACTGCCCTCCTCACCGCCCCCCCTCACCGCCCCGTCACCGCCCCTTCACCAGCCCCCTCACCGCCCCCTCACCAGCCCCCTCACCACCCCCTCACTGCCCCCCTCACTGCCCCCTCACCGCCCCCCTCACCGTCCCCCCTCACCGCCCCCTCACCTCCCCCTCACCGGCCCCCTGGGCCCTCACCACACCCCTCCACCGCCCCTCTCTCTATGAGATGATCCCCTGCCTGCCTCTATAGATCCCCCTGCCTGCCTCTATGAGAAGAACCACCTGCCTGCCTCTATGAGAAGATCCCCCTGCCTGCCTCCATAGATCCCCCTGCCTGCCTCTATGAGAAGATCCCCCTGCCTGCCTCTATAGATCCCCCTGCCTGCCTCTATGAGAAGATCCCCCTGCCTACCTCTATAGATCCCCTGCATGCCTCTATGAGAAGATCCCCCTGCCTGTCTCTATGAGAAGATCCCCCTTCCTGCCTCTATGAGAAGATCGCCCTGCCTGCCTCTATAGATCCCCTGCCTGCCTCTATGAGAAGATCCCCTCCCTGCCTCTATGAGAAGATCCCCCTTCCTGCCTCTATGAGAAGATCCCCCTGCCTGCCTCTATAGATCCCCCTTCCTGCCTCTATGAGAAGATCCCCCTGCCTGCCTCTATGAATAGATCCCCCTGCATGCCTCTATAGATCCCCCTTCCTGCCTCTATGAGAAGATCCCCCTGCCTGCCTCTATACATCCCACTGCCTGCCTCTATAGATCCCCCTGCCTGCCTCTATGAGAAGATCCCACCTGCCGGCCTCTATACATACCCCTGCCTGGCTCAATGAGAAGATCCCCCTGCCTGCCTCTATGAGAAGATCCCCCTGCCTGCCTCTATAGATCCCCGCCTCTATAGATCCCCCTGCCTGCCTCTATGAGAAGATCCCTGCCTGACTCTATAGATCCCCCTTCCTGCCTCTATGAGAAGATTCCCCTTCCTGGCTCTGTGAGAAGATCCCCTGCCTGCCTCTATACATCCCCTGCCTGCCTCTATGAGAAGATCCCCCTGCCTGCCTCTATAGATCCCCCTGCTGCCTCTATGAGAAAATCCCCCTTCCTGCCTGTATGAGAAGATCCCCTGCCTTGCTCTATGAGAAGATCCCCCTGCCTGCCTCTATGAGAAGATACCCCTGCCTGCATCTATACATCCCCTGCCTGCTCTATGAGAAGACCCCCTGCCTGCCTCTATGAGAGGATACCCCTGCCTGCCTGTATGAGAAGATCCCCTGCCTGCCTCTATGCAAAGACCCCCTGCCTGCCTCTATGAG
This sequence comes from Conus ventricosus, assembly GCA_018398815.1. Classification (NCBI taxonomy): domain Eukaryota; kingdom Metazoa; phylum Mollusca; class Gastropoda; order Neogastropoda; family Conidae; genus Conus; species Conus ventricosus. The sequence goes on from JAFLJL010006339.1 coordinate 4,090, forward strand.
AAGATCCCTGCCTGCCTGTATGAGAAGATCCCCCTGCCTGCCTCTATGAGAAGACCCCTGCCTGCCTCTATGAGAAGATCCCCCTGGACTGCCTCTATGAGAAGATCCCCCTGCCTGCCTCTATAATCCCCCTGCCTGCCTCTATGAGAAGATCCCCTGCCTGCCTCTATAATCCCCTGCCTGCCTCTATGAGAAGATCCCCCTGTCTGCCTCTATGAGAAGATCCCCTGCCTGCCTCTATAGATCCCCTGCCTGCCTGTATGAGAAGATCCCCTGCCTGCCTCTATGAGAAGATCCCCCTGCCTGCCTTATGAGAAGATCCCACTGCCTGCCTGTATGAGAAGATCCCCTGCCTGCCTCTATGAGAAGATCCCCCTGCCTGCCTCTATGAGAACATCCCCTGCCTGCCTCTATGAGAAGATCCCCCTGCCTGCCTCTATGAGAAGATCCCCTGCTGCCTCTATGAGAAGATACCCCCTGCCTGCCTCTGTACATCCCCCTGCCTGCGTCAATGAGAAGATACCCCCTGCCTGCCTCTATACATCCCCTGCCTGCCTCTATGAGAAGATCCCCTGCCTGCCTCTATGAGAAGATCCCCTGCCTGCCTCTATAGATCCCCCTGCCTGCCTGTATGAGAAGATCCCCTGCCTGCCTGTATGAGAAGATCCCCCTGCCTGCCTCTATGAGAAGATCCCACTGCCTGCCTCTATACATCGCCCTGCCTGCCTCTATGAGAAGATCCCCTGCCTGCCTCTATAGATCCCCCTGCCTGCCTCTATGAGAAGATCCCCTGCCTGCCTCTATGAGGATCCCCTGCCTGTCTCTATGAGAAGATCGCCTGCCTGCCTCTATAGATCCCTTGCCTGCCTCTATGAGAAGATCCCCCTGCCTGCCTCTATACATCCCCTGCCTGCCTCTATGAGAAGATCCCCCTGCCTGCCTCTATACATCCCCCTGCCTGCCTCTATGAGAAGATCCCCCTGCCTGCCTCTATGAGAAGATCCCCCTGCCTGCCTCTATGAGAAGATCCCACCTGCCTGCCTCTATAGATCCCCTGCCTGCCTCTATACATCCCCTGCCTGCCTCTATGAGAAGATCCCCTGCCTGCCTCTATGAGAAGATCCCCTGCCTGCCTCTATAGCACCCCCTCCTGCCTCTATAGCCCCCCTCCCTGCCTCTATGAGAAGTGTCTCCGAAAAGCGAAGATGAGTTCTCTGTGATGGGGAAAAGTACGAATTTTGATTCGGACTATAAGAGAATGTAAATATGTTCGTTCAAGACCGCCCATCTTATTTTGCACGAAAACCCCTTTTTCACATACAAATCACGCCCATCACATGTCAGTTTTGGCCAAAATTAACACCTGTTTTCCAAAAAAATTAACACGCCAAAACTGCCAAATATTGACGTAATCAGCAAATTGAAACGGGAGGGTGGGGGAGGGGGGGGTGTTTCCGTGCTAGAATAACATGGGTGATCGTGAACCCGCATATTTACATTCTCTACAGAGACATAAAAATTAAGGGCTTACAGTGCGTTCTTCTACTTCTAACACTATTAATAAATTAGAACAACAACTAGTCTTCCATCTTGATTAGTTATTTTTATATTTAATGAATTTATGTCTAGGTTAACTAATTCTTTAAATTGGCTGTCTCCACCAAACCTGAATAACTGATAATCGCAAAACCCTGCCTTAATTTCTGGCAGTGCTCGTCGTAGAACGTAGAGGGCTGCCCATAAAAAAATTTGCGGTCTGTTTTTAACTCTTTTTAAATAGACATACAACATCGGGTACATGAGAAAATCGGCTGGTATTACCTTTAAACTCAAAAATGCCCCATTCTACAAGGCGTGTGTGCTGAAGCTATATGTTTCACCACTATTATAAACCCCAAATTCGAGCAAGGCTTCTAGAAAAACGTACTCCTTTTTTCTTCGGGAAAAATTTTATATAATTATAAGATTTGCCTCATTAATTTTTAATTTAAATGTTAAAATTGCAAAATACTTTCTTAAAGAACAAAAGTTGAGTAACCTTTGGGGTATTTTTAAATTTTTTAAATAGATTGCCTTGTTCGTCCTTAACATCTACCAGTTATTCTTAGCCCTTTCAGTATGTTAATCCATTTTATTTTAAAACCAATTTCTTTAAGGGCAATCCTAAAAATTACCGCGCCTATTGTTAATTGGATGCGTTAAGAACACACTTTTGTTTTGTTGGTTTTTTATAGATGTGCATCTTTTTTATAACTATTTAAAAAACTAATTTAAAAAATGGAACCTTTTAAATATAACGAAAGTGCTGTTTTACAATGTGGGGGCTTTTTATAACCCCCAAAATCTTTGACTTCAGTTTACTAAACCTTTGCAGTAGATGAATCATATGGCTTCCAAGTCAGACTTGTAAACATGCTAACTAGATATTTAAATCCGCCAATAAAGAATGACAGAGTGCCATCAGCATGGTCATCTCGCCCTATGTCGTTTACCAGAATCAGTTAAATTTTGCCATTTACGCGCAACTACTGGCTGTGGTGCTTCATTGAAAACCATTTAAACCCACCCCATCTTTTAGTTAAGGTCAGTATATAATTTTATGTTCATTACCAGTACAGGCGAATACTAATGAACTACAAGTAGCCCTCCCAAGCGACAGCGTGTTTAATCCATTCAACGCCCAATGGAAAATAATGCTATGAAAGAATCTGCAACGAATTTAACATTAATCCTTCAACTGACTTTAGACAAAAGTTAGACCGCAATCATGGGATGGGCACATTGTATTTGTGGGGCGAAAAAAAAGAATAAAATTATGACTACTGGCCTGGCCACACCCTTTTTCAACCAGACAAAAAAGTTCGATTAGGGTCAATTGAACAAAAACACCCTAATGCTTGGGCAAATTTATATTAGATAAAAGTGAAGCCTAACAATGCGGGAGTGCAAAGATTAATGATCCTACGGACATTCGTTTGGTGTCTATTAGGAGCACAAGCACAGACTAAGTCTAGCATAGTGGATCAGTCTACAGGGTTTGATGCCAGAAAACAATTCTTGCCAATTTGAAGTGCTATTAACTCTGCTGTTGATTTACCTCCCAGCATACAAAGGTATCAAGACGTTCTTGCACATGCTAGATCAAAGGTTGACTTTGTTGTGGGCCATGGTTTAACATGCTGCCCTCTGACCTTAGACTACGATTGGCATGATACAGAATTATAACAATAAAATTCCTCATAGCGGGAGACGACCAAAACTTAGGACACAATCAAAGTTTTAAAACACAGGCCCGCTCCATTCCTTTTTAAAAGAAAGTACCTAGCCTGAAGAAAACGATCCAGTTATAAAGCCCCACAGCCAGAAAGCAGTCCAGAAAGCACTCCACCTGTTGATCTACCTCACACTGACAGTCACACTAGCGAAAAGACAGCCTCGTTGTGTTTCTAACTTTTACTGGACTAGCCATACTTTTTTTTCACTAAAAATTAATCCAGCAGCTAGCACCCTAATGCCCACAGATGGTCAGCCTATAACCAGAAAACTTTCCCTATAGTAGACAAAACCCAACTAACAACACTACCTATTATGCCAGGCAGAGCATCAAGCGCTTTGGCAGCTAACTTCTTTAATAAGTTTGCTAGGTGGTGAAATTGTTTTCTAACCCAACTTTTACCAGGCTGAGGCTTTGGAGGAGCTACTGGCCTGTTGGTGCACCACCTGTTAAAGCATAAACGGTGTAGAGATAGCAAACCCAACAGCTGTTAATATGCTAACTATTGTATCCCTGTTCCTGAACAGAGTCCTTATTCTTTCAGCCAGCGTAGTGTTTTCTTTAAGTATTGTGTTTATAGTTTCTCTTATTCTGCTTGTTTGTGAGCTAGCGCTCTGTTAGTAGACAGCACTTTTAACCTGGCCGGCCTTTGTAGCATTAAATCTTGTTTTTTCTGCTGTATTCTAGCTTTTTTTCTCCCCCTAAATTGTTATCGTCTGCATCACCGAGTTAATTTTTTTCTTCTTCAAATCTCTATCCAACTCACCAAGTTTTGCTAAATTGTTTGTTAGTTCACCCTTTTTGATTTAGACGCTCATTAACCCCCAGGATTTCACGCATAGGCAGTGGAGAATCGCCATTGTTTCTAATGTTTTTCTGACTGTTTCCTCATTAAAACTCGTCTCAATTTCTTTTGGGTTGCTTCATCTGTTCTTGGACCTAAATCCTGAAAAGAGGTCATTTCTATTTCAGATGTGTTGGCAACTTTGCGCGATGCTTTGAAAACGACTAACGACCTCAGAGCTTAAATCTCCAATAAAGTTTAATTTCCTTTTGTCAGAAACAGGGAGTTTTCCAAGAATTGTGCTTGTTTTTAAAAATGGGTTGAGTCTGGTTTTTTATTTAAACCGCACAAGGTCCCCTTTACGGGTTCTATAATTCAAATGATTATCTTTATCTATCTCAAAATTGGAAACCCTAAGCGTTCTGGCCGCTCTCGACCAATGTCTATATAATGATTCAATTCTATTAGCAATCGTATTTGATGTAATCCTACCCCTTTGGGCCCTACTGCTGCTCCTTCAATTTTTTCATCTACTGAAGGCCCCAATTGTGTTTGTCCTCTTCTTCTTCAGAAGGATCAGGCACATCATAATCTTCATCCATATTTTTTATTTATATTCTTTTTTGTTTTAAAAAAAATGAACTCTACGGCTGTGACCTCGATCCATACAGAAAAGAGAAGGAACCCAGGGTGTAAAAGGTAAAAGGGCCCAGACTATAATTATTTGTAAATACTCCATAAAACAGTTCAGCCTGAACAACTTTATCAGTCAAGTTCCCTGATCTTGGCGCGACGATGTTAATGCCAGGCATTTGCAAAAACTATCATTCAAAATAGATATTAAATCGACAGACCCTAATGCTAGTGTTGTTGCTAATTTAGGCAGGGCTATTGTTAAACGTATGGCAATTAAACTGGAGGGCAAGAAGTCTTTTACTAAGAGGGGCAGACATTTTTGCCCTTATTCTGAATCTAGGGGCTGCCTAAAAAAGAAAGGAAAGAGAAAGTTTATCAGGGAATACAAACCCCAAACGGTCTCAAGCACAGGCTTAAAGCGGAGGATGCAAAGAATGATGTTAAAGATGAGGCAGTAGCAGAAGCATTTGGCAACAGATTCTGCATCCCTCTAGATTTTGAGTTGTTAAAAACGCATATGCCAATTACAAGGTTGCACAAAAAGAAAAACTTAGTTATGATCTAAATTTAATCCTAGCGTTCTGTTGTTCTGTCTGAAGACCCTTTAGCTAATACACAGTTAGCGACTTCTCTTGAGTTTGACGTTGTTACTAACCCTGGACTGGCCAGAACAATCTTAACCCATATAAAAGAAAAAACGGTTATTTATTATGAAATGGTCATGCACGCCATTACAGAAAATAAAAACAAGCGAGACACTCTTTGGAACATACATCTAAATCAGTCTCTGAAGTCTTTAAAAGGAATTTTGTTCTTGTTTACTGAAGAAAAACTCCTTTCAGAGAGAATAAAGAAGCGTTTTATAATCCAAAAATTGAGAAGGTTGACTGTTTAATAAATGGCAAGTCTGATCGGGTTGTATTCGGGCTGGGGACTTTTACCTCACCATCACTTTGATGAAATAAGAAAGTTGTTCGCTGGAGGTAGGCAAAGAGACCCTGAAGTTGATCGAGTATGTAAAAAACTTCGCCTTTATGATGTAAGACTCGAGACTACTTAATAACTAAATATGGGCTGTGGCTGGATTTTAGATCCACATTTGACAACAGATTGTTTGGAAGTGGAAAAGGATAGGCAAGATGGTATAAAAATAATTTTCACAAGAAAGCAGACGGAAACGCCCCAATAAAATGCACATTTTATGGTTTGTGATGCTCATTTAAACATTGAAGAAAACAGGCTAAAAGACGTGGCTTATTAAAATGTAGAAGAAATATTCTAAAAAAAACAGTTGGATAGTTTGAAGTTTCTTCCTAAAGATCCGCATTTTTCTTATCTGCGGGATTACGGGGTGTGGGAAAGTGTCTTCATATTGATTTGTTACAAACAATATACAGGTTTCATTACAAGTACATTGTTATATTCTGCACAACCATTAAGCCAACAAGTTTACAAAGAAAGGAAGTTTATTTGGACAGACGAGAATATATTTTCTAGTTGATCCTAGCGACAAACTGAGCGACGTTTAGAACATTACTATAGACTATTTGAGGGAACCCAACACTGTTTATTTTTGATGACTGTTCAGCTGAACGGACATTGTTAAAAAAAGAAAAGCTCTGTCAAAGCTGGCCTTTAGTGGCCGCCCCGCCTTAGTTTCTGTGTGGCTCTTAACTCAAAAATATAATGCGGTTTAAAAGACTTCGATCGCAGTTAAAATCGGTTGTATTATTTTACACTAAGGCAAAGATAGTTTTGAAGAATGCTTAAGTGAAAATTATATTTAAAAAGGGACAAAAATGAGTTAAAAAAAAAAAAGAGCAGTTGAAAAATCTAAGCACGCTAAGCTATGCTTACGGACTGACCCCCAGTTCAATACGTTTGTTTATTTAATTTGTTTATTATTTATTGCTTATAACAATTTATTTAATTTTAATTTTTATTTATAAAAAGAATGTCTCGAGGGCCAGAATCAAAACGGAGCAGCCCCTAAAAGCGTTGCAGTAGAGCTAAAAGCCCAGCGACACAACGAGTTTGATCTAATAGGAGTGCCAGGAAATGTTTATGGATTTGAGTTCACAGATGATGGGGTTTACAAACGAACAGAAATTTAAGACAAAAAACGACAGCAGCATTTCCCACCTAGAAGAGATAAGAAAATTTAAGGGGAAACGATTTTGGCAAACATGAATACAAACTTCATAAAGAGAGAATGCTTGGGCGTTGCTTCCTGAAATTGCTTGGAAACTAAAGTTTGAACTGCGAAGCCCTAATGTATACTTTGATAAGGAAAACAATTTTAGAAAGGCTTTGAATGAAGGTCCCTTTCTTGTTAGCCTGGTTCCCGGAACACAACAGAAAAACAGATTAAAATAAATTGGCATGGTTCTGAATATATGCTACAGAGAAAGAAATCCGTGGGAATGGGGAATGACACTGTCGGCTTAGAATTTAACCCAAAGCTACTGCCGCTACCTAAGCAAAAGACGATGATTTTCGCTTATTTATTTTCTCCGAGGGAGGGCGATATGTTTGCCAGAACATACGTTAATCAGAGGCATACAAATAAAAGGCTGAAAACTTGGATGCTCCTCTTAAGCTTAGTATTGCAATTACTAAAAACGGAGACAAAATTAAACACCCATGTATCATTGACAAGGTTACTGTGATGGTTGACAAAGACAAACTGCAGTACTCGACTTTATTCTCATTAAGTATGTTGATTTTTTTGCGTTTTACTCTGTTGATGAAGTGCTGCCAAGAAGGATTAATAAGAAGAAAATGTATAAGATTAATTAATAAAATAATTTATTTAAAATGGAGGTTCAACAGTTTAGGTTAAAGCAAGTAACTGAAAATTCAAAAGGAAATAGAAGTGACTTGGATAAGTATAGAGTTACTAGAAAAAATATGCTAAAGCTTTAAATACTCTTTCTTATGTAATTACTGGCTCATCGGCAGTAGCTAGCGTCAGTGCTGGGTCTTGTGTTGCTGTTTTAGCTACTGGGGTTGGGGCGCCGGCCTCTTTAGCATTGGGGAGTCTCGGGTTAGGGTTAGGCGCCCTGTCTATGATTTTAAATGTGTTTTAAAAAAATTAACTCCTAAATTACCCAAAAACACTGCTATTGTTGCCCTAGCATCAGCAAAACTTTGCTCATTAAAATTAAGAATAAGCAAATCATTACAGGATGAAAACATTTCAGACGAAGAATTTCAGAAGCTTATGGCGATGGTAGGATTACAACGGCAAAAATTGAACTTCAAAGGGAGTGGAGAAAAACTTTTACTTCACGACGGTAGAACACTGATGCAATTAAACAGAACATTGAAAAAAACAAACACACGATCAGTTAAAACTGAAATAGGCTAAAAAAAATAAGTTTAGGAAAAATAAATAAGTTAGCAAATACTATTTTTTTGTTAACTCACTGTGTTTGGCGGGACAACTTGCAGCTCTTCACGAACAAAGGATCTTTTAGGGGCAGGCTTTTTAGACGTAGTAGCACCGCTAGAAGAGAGAGTCTCTCTTAAATAATATACGGGAGGGTTGTTTTCATAATTCTTTCAACTTCATATACGTCTACCCCTCCATATGGGATCTGTGGCTTAATTCTAACATCGCCCTCTGCCCCTCCAGGAGCATAAAGTATCTTACTTTTAGTCCAAACGGCAAGAGGTTTTGAATCCTCTGCACATCTTCAGTAATGCTAATTTTTTTTTAATTTGATCGGTTTTACTGGCTTCAATCTGTTGCTTTAAATTCCTCATTGTTCATGGCACGTAAGGGCTGCTGGCAATCTCCTAACCCATTCTGTGTTAGGCGTTCTGTCCATAATTTCTCTGTGATATTGATAGGTAAACAAGCGTTCAGCTAGATTCTTATTAAAGTTTTTTACTAAGGCTTGTGATCGTGGTTGCCTGGGATCCCTCTCTTAACTGTAACATGATGTTTTAAAAACAACTGGTTTACAGAACTTTAAACTCTTTTCCATCATCAACTTGAATCATCCTAGGATACTTTTAATGGGCCTCGCATGTATTTTTTGTTTTTAAAGCCACAGCCACAGCAGTTGAGCTTTTATCCCTTAAAGGTTCAGCGTCTTTGTATCTTGAAGCCATGTCAACAACTGTCAGAGCATACTTAAACTTTTTTCTTCTAACTTTTTCATGTGGAAGATACAACAAGCCATTTGGGGGGTGCATTTGGAACTGAGTTAACAAATCTAGGCCTTATTATTCTTTTGGGGGGGGGGCAGATATATTTGCCAATTGCCTGTTTTGAAAGCAGTCTTTCGCATCTGATTCAGACACTCTAGCGGCTTTACTCGGTTTTTCAATAGCAGTCTTTCCTTTCCAATACCCTTAGGAGAATAATTATTTTGTACTTCGTATTGTCCATAAGAAGGACTGTTTTTTTAATTGTATTTTAATTATTTTTTAGTTTTGTGCAAGAATATAGATTGCACCCATAGCACACCAAATAAAACCAATTTCTGCTATTTTTGTTCTTCTGATGGTTATAAAAGTCAGACAGTTCTGGCGGTGGCGATGTTAGAAACTTCTTTCCTGTTTTCTAAGTAATACTCATTCATTGCCTCATCAACGTCTGTAAATGTGTGCTCTGCATGGGCCCCGTTCCCCTTAAATTTTTATTAATAAAGTCTAAGTGAGCAATTCGTTTTTTTCTCGTAAGCATCTCTTGCCTTAGCTAAATCTTCTATTGCCCTTTTTAGGCGTTCTCTTTCTTCATCGGACCGCAATTTGCTAAACATATAATTGCTTCCAGAGAAGGCCAAGGGATTAAAAATAGCTCCTCCTACCATCATAACTACTCCCGCCATCAGCTCCCCCTACCATCATAACTACTCCCGCCATCTTTTTATAAATTATTTTCTTATGAATTAATCTTTTATGAACTAATATTTTCTGGGATAACCCCCTTGCAACAAGAAAATCTTTGAGGCAATCCCTGCAGTAATTACACTATACCTTAACAACGTCCTCAATGTCTAACCTTCCTAGGTCAGCTGGCTTCATTCTAAACGTTTTTTGCTAACACCTATAGCCTATTACTAAGACCCCTAATTACAGCAGAGTGGTTAAATCGTATTGATAATCTTTTTTTTTACTCATCTTTTTATTAACTAAAAAAATAATTAAAAAAAATCATTTAATACGAAAGGCTATCTATGTGCCTTTTAATCATATAAAACTTTTGTTGTTAAAGCTAAAAATAAAGTTGCAACTAGTTTTGGCGAATCTTCTATCTTTCCCCTGTTGGGCGGTTTTATCCCTAACAAACTTTTGCAAGGGTTGAAAAAACTATAACGCCACGATAAGGGACTGCATAATTAACCAACTTTAAACTCCTGGTTTTAAAAGTATTATATTATTTTTTTTATTGTTTTTATGGATTGTGACGAACTATTAAAGTGTGAGGAGCAAGCGACTACCCCCTAGACAACTTGTATAAAGAAAGATTATACTCTCTGGTGCTTGTGGAAAAACTAACAGTTATTTAGGCGTTGAACTAAGTATTGAACAGATCCAACAATGTCTACATCAGACATTGAAAAGTACTACGCTAGGTACGAAGCACAGCTAGGGTCAAAAAATTTGGGTTTGATCAGGGGTCAGACAATGATTAGCCCATATGCCCAAGTTAGTAAGTAAGATGGGCCAGTTGATTCAGAAGAAGAGAACAGGGGAAAACCCTTTATTCTGGGCCACTTTCGCCCTCAACCAGTTTTCGGCGAAAAATGGCCCCGAATAAAGGTTTCCCTGTTCTCTGACAAGTAAGACTTCAAAAACCAAAAAATACGATTATCTACAAACAAACATACTGTGCAGGGTTATCCGTTTTCAATACTAATTTACTAAACTTTTCAGATTTCAGTTTTTGCTTAATCCTGTGTTTTTCCTGATCATTTCAATAACATCATTTTCGCGCAAACATTCTTCAAATGAGTCTCTGTCTTTCATGTGAAATAACACTACAGTCTTTAACTGTACTCTAAAGTCTTTTAAACCGAGTTATATTTCTGGCATAAAATCCACACACTTATTCCAGCATGTCTTCCGCTGAAAGCAGTTTTGACAAAGTATTTCTTTTTTTTAACTATGTCTCTTTCTGCTGAACAGTCATCTATAATAAATAGCGTTTGCGTTCCCTCAAACAATATAAAAAAGCGTTCTAGACATTCACTCAGTTTATTGCTGGGATCAACTAAATATATTTCATCATCTGTCCATATAAACCTTCTATCATGATATGCTTTGTTCCATTAAGTGTTGGACAGAAAATCACAATATGATTAAAATTATAACGATAAACTGTTTGTAATAAGTCTAGGACAAATATTGTTTTTCCACAACCAGTCTGCCCACAATCATTGAACAATGAGGGGATTTTATCATAAAGTTTAACTGCTCCATAGTTTTATAACAGAATTTAATCTAATCCAGTTATTATTTTTATCATACTCTCCGTCAAAACTTGTTCAGTATAATAAAACCCTACGAGGCCTAAATGTGTAAGATTAATCCAATTTAGTTCTGTAAGATGTTTCTATTTAAGTCAACATTGATTTTGTTGCTTGTTGTTATGATCTTAATATCCTCGCCATTGTGAAGAACGACGACAACAACGTTAAGGGTTTAACGTCTAAGTTTTGCCAGCTAATATTAATTCCTTTTATAAGGTCATCACTAACGCCCACAACCCCATCCCTCTCCACTCTTTAAAGACAGAAATTTCAAATATCATTGTGAACGTGTCTCCTAATTTTCTGCTTGGAAAGAACTGTAATTTTGTAGAAGCTTTTTTTACAACTGTTTCTTTTCTGTGGAGGATGTACTGCTTTTTCCATACGGCGTTATTTCAATTTCTTTCCGACTATTGTCGTCCGGCATAAGGCTTACATGTAAAGGGCCAGAGTTGAATGCTTTTCTGAAACTTTTTTGACGGCTAAAATATGTAAATGGGCTTATGAATTCAAATTTTATGTCCCATTCTAAATATGGCTCCAAGTGCCATTTAAGGTCAGGTTTTCGAACTATTTTATATTCATACTGGCCAACATTATTTGCTTCTAGATTGCGCAGTTGTTCTAGTTTAGGAAACTTTTTGCTGTCGCTAACTCTTTTGCGTTATATATCACCGTCTTTAGTGTACTCAAAACCATACAAAGCGCCTATTTCACCGTTCTGTTCAAAGTCCGCAACATCTGCAAGGTCTTTTACGGGCGCTAATGTAACTCCTGATTTTCTGGCCCGCGACATTATTTTTTAGTAACGTATATTTTATTTCCAAAACATGTGAGGTTATAATTTCAAACTTCCCTTTGTCTTTGTTTTTTATTAAATGATCCGCCTCCAAAAATACTTTA
>JAFLJL010006339.1:16271-28497 GCA_018398815.1 Conus ventricosus
CATTACTTCTTTTTGTTCTTTTGGTGAGCTGGCACTGTGAAAACTTATATGAGGGAAAGGCCCCAACTTTTTTAAGAGCTCTTCCGTCAGGAAAGCTGCATATTGCGATTATGAAATTATAACAATTCCCTAATTTACAGTTTAAAAGATTAGTTTGTGGAGGGTCGGATCATTTAATAAAAAAAAATCAAAGACAAAGCGGGGAAAGTTGTGAAATGTGATAACCTGCACATTGTTTTGGAAATAAAATAATACGTTACTAAAAAATAATGTCGCGTGGGCCCAGAAGAATCAGGAGTTACATTAGCGCCCGTAAAGACCTTGCAGATGTTGCGGACTTTGAACAGAAGGGTGAAATAGGCGCTTTGTATGGTTTTTGAGTACACAAAGACGGTGATTAAAACCCCCAAAGGGGGTTAGCGACAGCAAAAGTTTCCTAAACTAGAAAAAACTGCGCAATCTAGAAGCAAATAATGTTGGCCATATGAATATAAAATAGTTCAAAAAACCTGACCTTAAATGGCACTTGGGCCATATTTAGAATGGGACATAAAATTTGAATTCATAAGCCCATTTACAATTTTAAAGCCGTCAAAAAGTTTCAGAAAAGCATTCAACTCTGGCCCTTTACAGTAAGCCTATGCCGGACGACAATAGTCGGAAAGAAATTGAAATAACGCCGTATGGGAAAAAGCAGTACATCCTCCACAGAAAAGAAACAGTTGTAAAAAAGCTTCTACAAAATACAGTTCTTTCCAAGCAGAAAATTAGGAGACCGTTCACAATGAAATTTGAAATTTCTGTCTTTTAAAGATGTGGAGAGGGATGGGGTTGTGGCGTTAGTGATGACCTTATAAAAGGAATTAATATTAGCTGGCAAACTTAGACGTTTAAACGCCTTAACGTTGTGTCGTCGTTCTTTACAATGGCGAGGATTTTTAAGATCATAACAACAAGCAAAAAAATCAATGTTGACTTAAAAAAGAAACAATTTACAGAACTAAATTGGATTAATCTTACACATTTAGGCCTCGTAGGGTTTTATTATACTGAACAGTTTTGACGGAGAGTATATAAAAATAATAACTGGATTAGATTAAATTCTGTTATAAAACTTTTGGAAGCAGTTAAAACTTTATGATAAAATCCCCTCATTGTTTTAATGTTGTGGGCAGGGCTGGTTGTGGAAAAACAAATATTTGTCCTAGACTTATTACAAAAGTTTATCGTTATAATTTTTTAAACATATTGTGATTTTCTGTCCAACACTTAAATGGAACAAAGCATATCATGATAGAAAAGGGGGTTTTATGGACAGATGATGAAATATATTTAGTTGATCCAGCATAAACTGAGTGAATGTCTAGAACGCTTTTTATATTGTTTGAGGGAACGCAACGCTATTTATTATAGATGACTGTTCAGCAGAAAGAGACATAGTTAAAAAAAGAAATATTTGTCAAAACTGGCTTTCAGCGGAAGACATGCTGGAATAAGTGTGTGGATTTTATGCCAGAAATATAACTCGGTTTTAAAAGACTTTAGAGTACAGTTAAAGACTGTAGTGTTATTTCACATGAAAGACAGAGACTCATTTGAAGAATGTTTGCGCGAAAATGATGTTATTGAAAATGATCAGGAAAAACACAGGATTAAGCAAAAACTGAAATCTGAAAAGTTTAGTAAATTAGTATTGAAAACGGATAACCCTGCACAGTATGTTTGTTTGTAGATAATCGTTATTTTTTGGTTATTGAAGTCTTACTTGTCAGAGAACAGGGAAACCTTTATTCTGGGCCACTTTCGCCCGAAAACTGGTTGAGGGCGAAAGTGGCCCAGAATGAAGTGTTTCCCTGTTCTCTTCTTCTGAATCAACTGGCGCCATCTTACTTACTAACTTAGCATATAGGCTAATCATTGTCTGACCCACTGATCTAACCATTTTTGACCCTAGCTGTGCTTCGTACCTAGCGTAGTACTTTTCAATGTCTGATGTAGACAATTGTTGGATCTGTTCAATACTTAGTTCAACGCCTAAATACTGTCTAGTTTTTTCCACAAGCAGCCAGAGAGTATAATCTTTCTTTATGACAGTTGTCTACGGGGTAGTCTGCTTGCTCCTCACACTTTAATAGTTCGTCACAATCCATAAAAACAATAAAAAAAATAATATAATACTTTTAAAACCATGAGTTTAAAGTTGGTTAATTATGCAGTGCCTATCGTTGGCGTTATAGTTTATTCAACCCTTGCAAAATGTTTGTTAGGGATAAAACCGCCCAACATGGGAAAGATAGAAGATTCGCCAAAACTAGTTGCAACTTTATTTTTAGCTTTAACAACAAAAGATTATATGATTAAAAGGCACATAGATAGCCTTTCGTATTATGATTATTTTAATTATTTTTTTAGTTAATAAAAAGATGAGTGAAAAAAAGATTATCAATACGATTTACCACTCTGCTGTAATTAGCGGTCTTAGTATAGGCTATAGCGTGTTAGCAAAAAACATGTTTAGAATGAAGCCAGCTGACCTAGGAAGGTTAGACATTGAGGACGTTGTTAAGGTTATAGTTGTAATTACTGCAGGGATTGCCTCAAAAGACTTTCTTGTTGCACAGGGGGTTATCCCAGAAAATATTAGTTCATAGAAAGATTAATTCATAAGAAAATAATTTATAAAAAGATGGCGGGAGTAGTTATGATGGTAGGAGGAGCTGATGGCGGGAGTAGTTATGATGGTAGAGGAGCTATTGTTAATGCCTTGGCCTTCTCTGGAAGCAATTATATGTTTAGCAAATTGCGGTCCGATGAAGAAAGAGAACGCCTAACAAGGCAATAGAAGATTTAGCTAAGGCAAGAGATGCTTACGAGAAAAGACGAATTGCTCACTTAGACTTTATTAATAAAAAGTTAAGGGAACAGGGCCATGCAGAGCACACATTTACAGACGTTGATGAGGCAATGAATGAGTATTACTTAGTAACAGGAAAGAAGTTTCTAACATCGCCACCGCCAGAACTGTCTGACTTTTATGAACCATCAGAAGAACAGAAAATAGCAGAAATTGGTTTTATTGTGGGTGCTATGGGTGCAATCTATATTCTTGCACAAACAATCTAAAAAATAATTAAAATACAATTAAAATACAGTCCTTCTTATGGACAATACGAAGTACAAAATATATATAATTCTCCTAAAGGGTATTGGAAAGGAAAGACTGCTATTGAAAAACCGAGTAAAGCCGCTAGAGTGTCTGAATCAGATGCGAAAGACTGGCTTTCAAAACAGGCAATTTGGCAAATATATCTGCCCGCCCCCAAAAGAATAATAAGGCCTAGATTGTTAACTCAGTTCCAAATGACACCCACCAAATGGACTTGTTGTATCTTCCACATGATAAAGTTAGAAGAAAAAAAGTTTAAGTATGCTCTGACAGTTGTTGACATGGCTTCAAGATACAAAGACGCTGAACCTTTAACGGATAAAAGCTCAACTGCTGTGGCTGTGGCTTACAACAAATATACATGCGAGGCCCATTAAAGTATCCTAGGATGATTCAAGTTGATGATGGAAAAGAGTTTAAAGGTTCTGTAAACCAGTTGTTTTTTAAAACATCATGTTACAGTTAAGAGAGGGATCCCAGGCAACCATCGATCACAAGCCTTAGTAGAAAACTTTAATAAGAATCTAGCTGAACGCTTGTTACCTATCAATATCACAGAGAAATTATGGACAGAACGCCTAACACAGAATGGGTTAGGAGATTGCCAGCAGTCTTACGTGCCATGAACAATGAGGAATTTAAAGCAACAGGATTGAAGCCAGTAAACGCGATCAAATTAAAAAAAAATTAGCATTACTGAAGATGTGCAGAGGATTCAAAACCTCTTGCCGTTTGGACTAAAGTAAGATACTTGTATGCTCCTGGAGAGGCAGAGGGCGATGTTAGAATTAGAGCCACAGATCCCATATGGAGCGAGACGTATATGAAGTTGAAAGAATTATGAAAACAGACCCTCCCGTATATTATTTAAGAGAGACTCTCTCTTCTAGCGGTGCTACTACGTCTAAAAAGCCTGCCCCTAAAAGATCCTTTGTTCGGAAGAGCTGCAAGTTGTCCCGCCAAACACAGTGAGTTAACAAAAAAATAGTATTTGCTAAACTTATTTATTTTTCCTAAACTTATTTTTTTTAGCCTATTTCAGTTTTTAACTGATCGTGTGTTTGTTTTTCAATGTTCTGTTTAATTGCATCAGTGTCTACCTGTCGTGAAGTAAAAGTCTTTCTCCACTCCTTTTGAAGTTCAATTTTTGCCGTCTGTAATCCTCACCATCAGCCATAAGCTTCTGAAATTCTTCGTCTGTAATGTTTTCATCCTGTAATGATTTGCTTATTCTTAATCTTAATGAGCAAAGTTTGCTGATGCTAGGGCAACAATAGCAGTGTGCTTTTGTAATTTAGGAGTTAATTTTTTAAAACAGCACTTACAATCATAGACAGGGCGCCTAACCCTAACCCGAGACTCCCCAATGCTAAAGAGGCCGGCGCCCCAACCCCAGTAGCTAAAACAGCAACACTAGACCCAGCACTGACGCTAGCTACTGCCGATGAGCCAGTAATTACATAAGAAAGAGTATTTAAAGCTTTAGCATATTCTTTCTAGTAACTCTATACTTATCCAAGTCACTTTCTATTTCCTTTTGAAGTTCAGTTACTTGCTTTAACCTAAACTGTTGAACCTCCATTTTTAAATAAGATTATTTTATTAATTAATCTTATACATATCTTCTTATTAATCCTTCTGGCAGCACTTCATCAACAGAGTAAAACGCAATAAAATCAACATACTTAATGAGAATAAAGTCGAGTACTGTCAGTTTGTCTTTGTCAACCATCACAGTAACCTTGTCAGATGATACATGGGTGTTTATTTTGTCTCCGTTTTTAGTAATTGCAATACTAAGCTTAAGAGGAGCATCCAAGTTTTCAGCCTTTATTTGTATGCCTCTGATTAACGTATGTTCTGGCAAACTAGTATCGCCCTCCCTCGGAGTAATAAATAAGCGAAAATCATCGTCATTTGCTTAGGTAGCGGCAGTAGCTTTGGGTTAAATTCTAAGCCGACAGTGTCATTCCCCACTTCAAACGGACTTCTTTCTCTGTAGCATATATTCAGAACCATGCCAAGTTTATTTTAATCTGTTTTTTCTGTTGTGTTCCTGGAACCAGGCTAACAAGAAAGGGACCTTCATTCAAAGCCTTTCTAAAATTGTTTTCCTTATCAAAGTATACATTAGGGCTTCGCAGTTCAAACTTTAGATTCCAAGCAATTTCAGGAAGCAACGCCCAAGCATTCTCTCTTTTATGAAGTTTGTATTCATGTTTGCCAAAATCGTTTGCCCATTAAATTTTTATCTCTTCTAGGGTAGGATGCTGCTGTCGTTTTTTGTCTTCAATTTCTGTTCGTTTGTAAACCCCATCATCTGTGAACTCAAATCCATAAACATTTCCTGGCACTCCTATTAGATCAAACTCGGTTGTGTCTGCTAGGTCTTTTAGCTCTACTGCAACGCATTTAGGGGCTAGCTCCGTTTTGATTCTGGCCCTCGAGACATTCTTTTTATAATATAAAAATTAAAATTAAAATAAATTGTTATAAGCAATAAATAATAAACAAATTATAATAAACAAACGTATTGAACTGGGGGGTCAGTCCGTAAGCATAGCTTAGCGTGCTTAGATTTTTCTAACTGCTCTTTTATTTTTTTTAACTCATCTTTGTCCCTTATTATATAATTTTCACTTAAGCATTCTTCAAAACTATCTTTGTCCTTAGTGTAAAATAATACAACCGATTTTAACTGCGATCGAAAGTCTTTTAAGACCGCATTATATTTTTGAGTTAAGAGCCACACAGAAACTAAGGCGTGGCGGCCACTAAAGGCCAGCTTTGACAGAGCTTTTCTTTTTTTAACAATGTCTCGTCAGCTGAACAGTCATCAATAATAAACAGTGTTTTCGGTTCCCTCAAATAGTCTATAGTAATGTTCTAAACAGTCGCTCAGTTTGTCGCTAGGATCAACTAGAAATATATTCTCGTCTGTCCAAATAAACTTCCTTTCTTTGTAAGACTTGTTGTGCTTAATGGTTGTGCAGAATATAACAATGTACTTGTAATGAAACCTGTATATTGTTTGTAACAAATCAAGTATGAAGACAGCTTTCCCACACCCCGTAATCCCGCAGATAAGAGAACAGTGCGGATCTTTAGGAAGAAACTTCAAACTATCCAACTGTTTTTTATTAGAATATTTCTTCTACATTTTAATAAGCCACGTCTTTTAGCCTGTTTTCTTCAATGTTTAACTGAGCATCACAAACCATAAAAATGTGCATTTTTATTGGGGCGTTTCCGTCTGCTTTCTTGTGAATATTTATTTTTATACCATCTTGCCCTATCCTTTCTCCACTTCCAAACAATCTGTTGTCAAATGTGGATCTAAAATCCAGCCACAGCCCATATTTAGTTATTAAGTAGTCTTCGAGTCTTACATCATAAAGGCGAAGTTTTTTACATACTCGATCAACTTCAGGATCTCTTTGCCTACCTCCAGCGAACAACTTTCTTATTTCATCAAAGTGATGGTGAGGTAAAAGTCCGCAGCCCGAATACAACTGATCAGACTTGCCATTTATTAAACAGTCAACTTCTTCTCAATTTTTGGATTATAAAACGCTTCTGATTCTCTCTGAAAGGAGTTGTTTCTTCAGTAAACAAGAACAAAATTCCTTTTAAAGACTTCAGAGACTGATTTAGATGTATGTTCCAAAGAGTGTCTCGCTTGTTTTTATTTTCTGTAATGGCGTGCATGACCATTTCATAATAAATAACCGTTTTACTTTTATACTGGGTTAAGATTGTTCTGGCCAGTCCAGGGTTAGTAACAACGTCAAACTCAAGAGAGATGTCGCTAACTGTGTATTTAGCTAAAGGATCTTCAGACAGAACAACAGAATCGCTAGGATTAAATGTTAGATCATAACTAAGTTTTTCTTTTAGTGCACCTTGGTAATATGGCATATGCGTTTTTAAACAACTCAAAATCTAGAGGGATGCAGAATCTGTTGCCAAATGCTTCTGCTACTGCCTCATCTTTAACATCATTCTTTGCATCCTCCGCTTTAAGCCTGTGCTTGAGACCGTTTGGGCTTTGTATTCCCTGATAAACTTTCTCTTTCCTTTCTTTTTTAGGCAGCCATAGATCAGAATAAGGGCAAAAATGTCTGCCTCTCTTAGTACAAAGACTTCTTGCCCTCCAGTTTAATTGCCATACGTTTAACAATAGCCCTGCCTAAATTAGCAACAACACTAGCATTAGGATCTGTCGATTTAATATCTATTTTGAATGATAGTTTAGCAGTGCCTGGCATTAAACATCGTCAGCGCCAAGATCAGGGAACTTGACTGATAAAGTTTGTTCAGGCTGAACTGTTGATGGAGTATTTACACTAATTATAGTCTGCCTTATACCTTTTACACCGTGGGGTTCCTTCTCTTTTCTGTATGGATCGAGGTCACAGCCGTATGAGTTCATTTTTTATAAAACAAAAAAGAATATAAATAAAAAATATGGATGAAGATTATGATGTGCCTGATCCTTCTGAAGAAGAAGAGGACGAAACACAATTGGGGCCTTCAGTAGATGAAGAAATTGAAGGAGCAGCAGTAGGCCAAGGAGTAGGATTACATCAAATACGATTGCTAGATAGAATTGAATCATTATATAGACATATGGGTCGAGAGCGGCCAGAAGCGCTTAGGGTTTCCAAATTTTGAGATAGATAAAGATAATCATTTGAATTATAGAACCAGTAAAGGGGACCTTGTGCGGTTTACTAAAAAACCAGACTCAACCCAGTTTTTAAAAACAAGCACAATTCTTGGAAAACTCCCTGTTGCTGACAAAAGGAAATTAAACTTTATTGGAGATTTAAGCTCTGAGGTCGTTAGTCGTTTACAAAGCATCGCGCAAAGGTTGCCAACACGATCTGAAATAGAAATGACCTCTTTTCAGGATTTAGGTCCAAGAACAGATGAAGCAGCAACAGAAATTGAGACGAGTTTTAATGAGGAAACAGTCAGAAAAACATTAGAAACAATTGGCGATTCTCCACTGCCTATGCGTGAAATCCTGGGGCTTAATGAGCGTCTAAAGTCAATAAGGGGTGAACTAACAAACAATTTAGCAAAACTTGGTGAGTTGGATAGAGAGATAGAAGAAGAAAAAAATTAACTCGGTGATGCAGACGATAACAATTTAGGGCGAGAAGAAAAAGCTAGAATACAGCAGAAAATACAAGATTTAATGCTACAAAGGCCGGCCAGGTTAGAAGTGCTGTCTACTAACAGAGCGCAGCTAGCATCACAAACAAGCAGAATAAGAGAAACTATAAACACAATACTTTATGAAAACACTACGCTGGCTGAAAGAATAAGGACTCTGTTCAGGGAACAGGGGATTACAATAGTTAGCATATTAACAGCTGTTGGGTTTGCTATCTCTACACATCGTTTATGCTTTAACAGGTGGTGCACCAACAGGGCCAGTAGCTCCTCCAAAGCCTCAGCCTGGTAAAAGTTGGATTAGAAAACAATTACACCCACCTAGCAAACTTATTAAAGAAGTTAGCTGCCAAAGCGCTTGATGCTCTGCCTGGCATAATAGGTAGTGTTGTTAGTTGGGTTTTGTCTACTATAGGCAAAGTTGCTGGTTATATGGCTGACCATCTGTGGACATTAGGGTGCTAGCTGCTGGATTAATTTTTAGTGAAATAAAGTATGGCTAGTCCAGTAAAAGTTAGAAACACAACGAGGGCTGTCTTTTCGCTAGTGTGACTGTCAGTGTGAGGTAGATCAACAGGTGGAGTGCTTTCTGGACTGCTTTCTGGCTGTGGGGCTCTTATAACTGGATCGTTTTCTTCAGGGCTAGGTACTTTCTTTAAAATGGATGGAGCGGGCCTGTGTTTAAAGCTTTGATTGTGTCCTAAGTTTTGGTCGTCTCCAGCTATGAGGATTTCATTGTTATAATTCTGTATCATGCCAATCTGTAGTCTAAGGTCAGAGGGCAGCATGTATAATCCATGGCCTACAACAAAGTCAACCTTTGATCTAGCATGTGCAAGAACGTCTTGATACCTTTGTATGCTGGCAGGTAAATCAACAGCAGAGTTAATAGCATCTTCTAAATTGGCAAGAAATTGTTTTCTGGCATCAAACCCTGTAGACTGATCCACTATGCTAGACTTAGTCTGTGCTTGTGCTCCTAATAGACACCAAACGAATGTCCGTATGGAGTCATTAAGTCTTTGCACTCCCGGCATTGTTAGGCCTTCACTTTCATCTAATATAAATGTTGCCCAAGCATTAGGGTGTTTTTGTTCAATTGACCCTAATCGAACTTGTTTGTCTGGTTGAAAAGAGGTGTGGCCAGGCCAGTAGTCATAATTTTATTCTTTTTTTGCGCCCCACAAATACAATGTGCCCATCCCATGATTGCGGTCTAACTTTTGTCTAAAGTCAGTTGAAGGATTAATGTTAAATTCGTTGCAGATTCTTTCATATGCATTATTGTCCATTGGGCTGTTGAATGGATTAAACACGCTGTCGCTTGGGAGGGCTACTTGTAGTTCAGTTAGTATTCGCCTGTACTGGTAATGAACATGAAAGTTATATACTGACCTTACTAAAAGATTGGGGTGGTTTAAATGGTTTGCATATGAAGCACCACAGCCAGTAGTTGCGCAGTAAATGGCAAAATTTAACTGATTCTGGTAAAACGACATAGGGCGAGATGACCATGCTGATGGCACTCTGTCATTCTTTATTGGCGGATTTAAATATCTAGTTAGCATGTTTACAAGTCTGACTTGGAAGCCATATGATTCATCTACTGCAATGGTTAGTAAACTGAAGTCCAAAGATTTGGGTTATAAAAACGCCCCTACATTGTAAGCAGCACTTTCGTTTATATTTAAAAGGTTCCATTTTTTAAATTAGTTTTTTAAATAGTTATAAAAAAGATGCACATCTATATAAACCAACAAAACAAAAGTGTGTTCTTAACGCATCCAATTAACAATAGGCGCGGTAATTATAGGATTGCCCTTAAAGAAATTGGTTTTAAAATAAAATGGATTACATATCTGAAAGGGCTAAGAATAACTGGGTAGATGTTAAGGACGAACAAGGCAATCTATAAAACATTTAAAAATACCCGATGGTTACTACAACTTTTGTTCTTTAAGAGAAGTATTTAGCAATTTTAACATTAAGTTAAAAATTAATGAGGCAAATCTTATAATTACTATAAATTTTCCAGAAGAAAAAAGGGAGTACGTTTTTCCTAGAAGCCTTGCTCGAATTTTGGGCTTTTATAATAGTGGTGAAACATATAGCTTCAGCACACACGGCCTTGTAGAATGGGGCATTTATGAGTTTAAAGGTAATAGACCAGCCGATTTTCTCATGTACCCGATGTTGTATGTCTATTTAGAAGAGTTAAAAACAGACCGCAATTTATTTATGGGGCAGCCCTCTACAGTTCTACGACGAGCACTGCCAGAAATTAAGGCAGGGTTTTGCGATTATCAGTTATTCAGGTTTGGTGGAGACAGCCAATTTAAAGAATTAGTTAACCTAGACATAAATTCATTAAATATAAAAATAACTAATCAAGATGGAAGACTAGTTGTTTGTTCTAATTTATTAATAGTGTTAGAAGTAGAAGAACGCACTGTAAGCCCTTAATTTTTATGTCTCTGTAGAGAATGTAAATATGCGGGTTCACGATCACCCATGTTTTTCTAGCACGGAAACACCCCCCCCCTCCCCCACCCTCCCGTTTCAATTTGCTGATTACGTCAATATTTGGCAGTTTTGGCGTGTTAATTTTTTTGGAAAACAGGTGTTTAATTTTGGCCAAAACTGACATGTGATGGGCGTGATTTGTATGTGAAAAAGGGGGTTTTCGTGCAAAATAAGATGGGCGGTCTTGAACGAACATATTTACATTCTCTTATAGTCCGAATCAAAATTCGTACTTTTCCCCATCACAGAGAACTCATCTTCGCTTTTCGGAGACACTTCTCATAGAGGCAGGGAGGGGGGGCTATAGAGGCAGGGAGGGGGTGCTATAGAGGCAGGCAGGGGGATCTTCTCATAGAGGCAGGCAGGGGGATCTTCTCATAGAGGCAGGCAGGGGATGTATAGAGGCAGGCAGGGGATCTATAGAGGCAGGCAGGTGGGATCTTCCATAGAGGCAGGCAGGGGATCTTCTCATAGAGGCAGGCAGGGGGATCTTCTCATAGAGGCAGGCAGGGGATGTATAGAGGCAGGCAGGGGATCTTCTCATAGAGGCAGGCAGGGGGATGTATAGAGCAGGCAGGGGATCTTCTCATAGAGGCAGGCAAGGGGATCTATAGAGCAGGCAGGCGATCTTCTCATAGAGACAGGCAGGGGATCTCATAGAGGCAGGCAGGGGATCTTCTCATAGAGGCAGGCAGGGGATCTATAGAGGCAGGCAGGGGGATCTTCTCATAGAGGCAGGCAGGGCGATGTATAGAGGCAGGCAGGTGGGACTTCTCATAGAGGCAGCAGGGGATCTTCTCATACAGGCAGGCAGGGGGATCTTCTCATACAGGCAGGCAGGGGATCTATAGAGGCAGGCAGGGGATCTTCTCATAGAGGCAGGCAGGGGGATCTTCTCATAGAGCAGGCAGGGGGATGTATAGAGGCAGGCAGGGTATCTTCTCATTGACGCAGGCAGGGGATGTACAGAGCAGGCAGGGGGTATCTTCTCATAGAGGCAGGCAGGGGGTATCTTCTCATAGAGGCAGGCAGGGGATCTTCTCATAGAGGCAGGCAGGGGGATGTTCTCATAGAGGCAGGCAGGGGGATCTTCTCATAGAGCAGGCAGGGGATCTTCTCATACAGGCAGGCAGTGGGATCTTCTCATAGAGGCAGGCAGGGGATCTTCTCATAGAGGCAGGGAGGGGACTTCTCATACAGGCAGGCAGGGGATCTATAGAGGCACAGGGGATCTTCTCAAGAGGCAGACAGGGGGGTCTTCTCATAAGGCGGGAGGGGGGTTATAGAGGGAGCAGGGGATCTTCTCAAGAGGCAGGCAGGGGGGTGTATAAGGGGAGCAGGGGACTTCTCATAGAG
>JAFLJL010006340.1:0-13237 GCA_018398815.1 Conus ventricosus
GCTGAAATCAAAATTGTGACAAACACAGCGCAAATCTCTCAAACCCCAAGTATACGACAGTCATCAGCATAATGATGTTGGTCCTGAACAGGAGAAGAAGAAAACTGCTTGTTTAGTAAATTTGCTTTCCCTTCAGGGTCCTGTCATTAGGTTATTCTGGTTGTTTCTCAGGTCTGGAATCCCAATGTTGTCCTGTCTCTTACTCCTTATGCAAGACCATAATTTCTTGTTTTGATGATCACCTTCTGAAATCATCGAATTAACATCTGAAAAAGGCAGATGGTTCAAAGACCAAGAATGATAAGGAAAAAGCAGAATTATTAAATCATTTCTTTCAAAGTGTCTTTACCATTGAAAACACAGGACCACTCCCAGATCTACCAATGTATGACTTTGAGGAAGCACTCACAGATATCACGATTAAGCCTGAAATGGTCCGTAAACTGCTCGAAACTCTTCAAAACGGCAAAGCCCCAGGTCCAGATGGTATACCACCTAGCATTTTGGCAAGCGCCGCTGCCGAACTGTCTCAACCACTGGCACATCTTTTCAGTTTATCTGTAGACACAGGTCAAGTTCCTAAGGATTGGAAAAAGGCAAATGTCACACCGATTTTCAAGAAAGGTAGCAAGATGATGCCAAGCAATTATAGACCTGTAAGCCTGACCTGTGTAGTCTGTAAGGTAATGGAGAAGATCGTTCGAAAGCAAGTAATGGATCATTTACAGAAAAACTCACTGATTAGTCAAGACCAACATGGTTTTGTTCCAGGAAGGTCGTGTATTACACAATTGTTGGAAGTCATGGATGCCTGGACAGACATTATTGATGAGGGAGGTAGTGTTGATATTATATACATGGATTACCAGAAAGCCTTCGACTCTGTACCACACCGTAGACTCCTAGCAAAGTTATCAGCATTTGGAATACATGAAAAAGCCTTGAACTGGATCAAAGATTTCTTAACCGACAGAAGGCAGAATGTTGTAGTCAATGGTGTGAAATCACAAGAAGCCGAAGTGACAAGTGGCATTCCTCAAGGTAGCGTTCTTGGACCACTCCTCTTCGTCATGTTTATAAATGACCTACCACGAAAAGTCAAGACTTCTGTAAAGATGTTTGCAGATGATACTAAGGTATTTACAAGAACAGATACTGAGATGGGAGCAAAGGAACTGCAAGCTGATCTGGATGAACTCCAAATATGGTCAGACAAATGGCAATTAAAGTTCCATCCACAAAAATGCAGTGTTCTGAAACTAGGCAATAAGAAATCAGCAGCATCATACACCATGAAAGGGAAAACTGAAGAAGGAGAGCGGAGTACAACAACACTGGCCGAGAGCAAACTGGAAAGAGATCTGGGAGTAACAATAGATGAAAACCTCACATTTAAAGATCATGTGGCACAAGTCACAGCCAAAGCCAACAAGATAGTGGGGTTGATTCGGAGGTCCTTTGACTATCTTTCAGAACAGACTTTCAGCCAGTTGTTCAAAGGTCTTGTGCGTCCACTGTTGGAGTATGGGCATTGTGTCTGGCAGCCATACCAGAAAACGCTTTGCAGAGAAATAGAAGATGTGCAGCGCCGAGCAACCAGACTCCTCAGTCATTTGAAAGACAGGCCTTACTCAGAGAGACTAAAGGTACTAAAACTACCAAGCTTAGAACACAGACGTCTCAGAGGCGATATTATTGAAGTCTTTAAATATCTGAACGGCTACTACAAAGTAAGTGCTCCTGTCTTCAAATTAGCTACTACCACTGACCTTAGGGGGAATTCTTTGAAACTGCAGAAGCAGAGACCAAGAATAAATATCAGATCAAATTTTTTTTTTCCCACAGAGTGGTCTCCAGCTGGAACAGTTTGCCAGACACGGTGGTCTCAGCCCCTTCACTGAATGCTTTCAAAAGACATTTGGACCAACACTGGAAACAACTAAAGATAGTTTACGAGCCAAGTGTCTGACTTAGTTAGGGACATGTATTCCACGCATGTGAAAACTTAAGCCAGTAAGCTAGGACCAACGAAAGGCCAAAAGGGCCTCAAAACGTTGGTTTCCCCCCCCCTTTTTTTTAAAAAAATTTCCCCCCAAAAAGGTTTTTGAAAAGGAAAAAAAAAAATTTTTTAAAAAAAAAAGGGGGGGAAAAAAAAGGGGGGGAAAAAGGGGAACCCCCGGGGGGCCAAAAAAAATTAAAATTATAAAAAAAAAAAATTGGCAAAAAACCCCCAAAAAAAAGGGGGGTTTTAAAAGGGGGAAAAAAATTTTTAAAAAAAAAAACTTGGGGGGGGAAAAAAAAAATTTTTTAAAAAAAAAAAAAAAAAAAAGGGGGGCCCCCCCTTTTTTAAAAAAATTTAAAAGGGGGGTTTTTTAAAAAAAAAAAAAAACCCCCTTTTTGGGGTTTTTTTTTTAAAAAAACCAAAAAAGGGTTTTTTTAAAAGCTTTCCCGGGGCAAAGGGGAAAATTTTGGCCCCAAAAAAGGGAAAAAAAAATTTTAAAAAAACCCCCCCCCTTTTTTTTTCCCAAAAAGGGGGCCCCCCCCAAAAAACCCCAAAAAAACCCCCCCCAAAAAAAAAAAAAAAAAGTTTTTCCCCCCCAAAATTTTCCCCCTTTTTTTCCCTTAAACCCCCAAATTAAACCCCCAACCCCAAAAAAAAACCCCCAAAAAAATTTTTTTCCCCAAAACCCTTCCCCCCCTTTTTTCCCCCTACCTTCCCCCCTTTTTTTAAAAAAAAAAAACCAAAAAAAAAAAAAATTTTTTTTTTTTTTTTTTTTTTTTTTTTTTTTTTTTTTTTTTTTTTTTTTTTTTTTTTTTTTTTTTCCCCCTTTTTTTTTTTTTTTTTTTGGGGGGGTTTTTTTAAAAATTTTTTCCCCAAAAAAAAAGGGGGGGGGGGGGGGGGGGGGGGGGGAAAAAACCCCTTTTTTTTCCCCCCCTTTTTTTTTTTTAAAAAAGGGGGTACCAAAAAAAAATTAAAAGGGAAAAAGGGGGGAAAATTAAAAAAAAGCCAAAAAAACCCCGGGGGGGGGGGGGCCCCCCCCAAAAAAATTTTTTTTTTTACCAAAAAAAGGGTTTTTGGGGCTTTTTCTTTTTGGGGGGAAAAGGGGGAAAATGAACGGCTAACAAAAACAAAAGACCTTAAAAAGTGTCTCCTGTCTTCAAATTAGCTACTACCACTGACCTTAGGGGATTCTTGAAACTGCAGAAGCAGAGACCAAGAATAAATATCAATCAAATTTTTTTTTCCCACAGAGTGGTCTCCAGCTGGAACAGTTTGCCAGACACGGTGGTCTCAGCCCTTCACTGATGCTTTCAAAAGACATTGGACCAACACTGGAAACAACTAAAGATAGTTTACGAGCCAGAGTTCTGACTTAAGTTAGGACATGTATTCCCACGCATGTGAAAACTTAAGCAGTAAGCTAGGACCAACGAACAGGCCCAAAGGGCCTCAACGTTGATCAAGTCAAGTCAAGTCAAGTCAACATAATTGGAGTGAGCAAGCCTACATTCTCTCTGACACCTTCTCTTAATATGTTTATACCTAACCAGTAATCTTTCAATACTCTCTTTTTTTTTTAAATTTTGCACATCGAGAAGTTAACAGAAAAATCCGAAAGGAAACACAAACTTACGTTATCGCCTTCCCTCTCTCTTTGCTTTTCGGTCGTAATTCTTAAACGGAAGACCAGTACACAGGGAAACAACTAGGCTCGAAATTGACCAAGTGGGGTTCTAGTCTACAGTCACATATAAAGCACAAACTCTTACACGCTGGGTGGTCTGTTGAGTCCGAATATTTTTTAATTCTCCCCTTCGTTCTTTTCCTACTTTTTTTTTTCGTAATGCACTCACAATCATCAGGTTGATTTTTAAGGTACTGTATAGGCTTGCAATCTGAGGAGAGAGAGAGAGAGAGAGAGAGAGAGAGAGAGAGAGAGAAGAGAGAGAGAGAGAGAGAGAGAGAGAGAGAGACAGACAAGACAAGACAAGACAAGACAAGACAAAATTCTTTATTTACGAGGATGATAGATAAGCACTAACGTGCTTTTTTACATCCAGTCCTCGCCCTGAGTAGGGACTACAACATGCAGTGAAAATCAATTAATGTAAGAAATCAAAGAAGCAAGCAAAGCGGTCTGTAATCATAGAGGAACATCAAATGAAAACAGAAGATAAATGACAACAAAACAAAAAATAAGAATAATAACAAACAAAACAACAATAAAAATAATAATAACAAAATAAAAAAAAATAAAAAATAAAAAATAAAAATGGGGAATAACAATAATGAAGAGGAAGGAGAGAGTGGGGGTAGGAGTGGGGTGGGCTGGGGAAACATATGTAAGTGTACTACAACGTACAAGATTGGCATGTATGAAAACAGACAGAGAGAGAGAGAGAGAGAGAGAGAAAAGAGAGAGAGAGAGAGAGAGAGAGAGAGAAGAGAGAGAGAGAGAGAGAGAGAGATAAGATAAGATAATGTTGCTTATAGCCCAGCTGACCGCAAAGGGCCACATCAGGGCTATGGACAGAGAGAGAGAGAGAGAGAGAGAGAGAGAGAGAGAGAGAGAGAGAGAGAGAGAGAGAGAGAGAGAGAGAGAGAGAGAGAGAGAGAGAGAGAGAACGAACGAACGACACGAACGAACGAAATGTTGTTTAATGAGGGAAAAGAATAAGCACCAGTCAGTGGCTTTTTTCCATCCAGCCCTCAAACAATAAATACATGGTAGAAATCATTGCATCGAACTGCATATAAACTCATAAACAACAATGAATACATGGAAATTTAGAATAAGAGAATGCACAATATAACTAGAGGAAGAGAGTGTGGGAGAGAGGGAGGGATGGAAAGCGACTCAAAGAGACAGAGAGGTGGGGACTTGGAGACACAGAATAAAGAGACGGAGTCTCTGACACAAGGAGAGACAGAAGAAGAAGAAGAAGAAGAAGAAGAAGAAAAGAAGAAGAAGAAGAAGAAGATGAAAAAGAAGACTAAGGAGAAGAGGAGGAGGAGGAGGAGGAGGAGGAGGAGGAGGAGGAGAAGCATATAAAAAATTGGTGTGCTCGGCAGCTGGAGGGTGGTGTTTTTTCGCCGGTGGGCTCTGCAGTCATAAAATTTACGGGCTGGTACACCCATGGGGATGCTACTTTAAGGCTGTTATGAGCTGCATCCTGTAGTCTAATTTACCTCTGTTCAGGAGCAGTTATGTCCCTTGATATCTTAATGGAGTGTCCTGCGCGTGCCTGTACCCATCGTCAACACAGCGCAGGCCTCCAAGGGTGGTACGTCCTAGGACTGCTCTAAAGGCAGGTGAAGACAGTGCTTCTCTGGGTCCTCCCCAGCACCTTCGGGTGTTTCTTTTTCTTTTCTTGGCACATGACAAACTACAATGAAGAAGAGTGGTAAAACATCAAGTTATGGAATGAAGGGGGAAAGAGAGAGAGAGAGAGAGAGAGAGAGAGAGAGAAAAGGAGAGAGAGAAGAGAGGGGAGAGAGAGAGAAAAGAAAAGAGAGAGAGAGAGAAGAGAGAGAGAGGAGGAGGGGGGGGTTAATCCAACCTACCAACCAATTTATCGATTTTTCAAAAGGGAGTGACTGACGGCGGAGAACGAAGCAAAATTTTGAAAGAGAGGGTGTTAGTTACCGCCAATGACATTGACAAACAAAGCACATGACAAGACATGATGCATTTCAACCTCTTGGGTCTTCTTCAGTCAAAAACAAAATCACATTTAACATTTAGGACAGTACAAACAAAGAACGAAAAATGACTCATCTGTTGTTGTCCATGTGGTGGGGAGAATAGCCGGGGGGAGAATAGCCGGAAGAAGACCAAGAGGTTGAAATGCATTGTGTCTTGTCATGTGCTTTGTTTGTCAATGTCATTGGCGGTAACTAACACCCTCTCTTTCAAAATTTATTTATTGCACGACCTTGGTCTTGGTGTCAATGTACTGCTGAAGGCCATGTCTTCCAGATCTCTTAGAATGTTGTTGATTCTAGAAGTGATGTAGTGTTGATATTGTTTAATAATGATGAATGAATAACAGCAGACAAAGGGTTTGACCAAGTATTTTGTAAATAAATGCGTGACAGACCAAAAGTGGTGAGAGATGGTAGGGTTGGGAAAGGTTGGATGGTTGTGGAGTGGAGTTGGGTAAAAGAATAAAGATGGTGGATCCTACTCAGGCCAGGAACATAGAGGCGGAGCCAGCCAGTTATATTCATTTCTTTTATTTACATACAGAGATGAAGCATGGTGAGGACAGTGCCTGAATGTAGCATTTACTGATTTCAGTAGCGCGTTCAATGTGGTAGAGCATGGTCTTTTGTTCAATACACTACTCACAAATGGTGTTAAAAATTAATGGTAATTGTTTAACATTTTGAGAAGTATGTACACCATGATTAAATCATATGTTAGATATATTAGATGTGGTGACTCTTAGATATATTAGATGTGGTGACTCTTACACTGGTTATTTTGAATGTTTGCAAGTTCTGAAGCAGGGTTTGTATCTTAGTCCTAACTTATTTTCTATATGTATTAACAGACTCGCACATGACATGTTTTCATGGGGCAAGCAAGCAAAACAATTCTACCTGGTGATGTGGACATTTTCATACTGATGTGTGCTGATATATATAAATGTGGAAAATGCCTCGACAAATCAACAATAACAACAAAATGTAGCAAATGCCTCGACAAATCAATAATAACAACTAAATGTAGTAAATGCCTCGACAAACAATAATAACAACTGATTATACAAAATGCCTCGACAAATCAACAATACAAACTAAATGTAGCAAATGCCTCGACAAAACATAACAACTAAATGTAACAAATGCCTCGACAAATCAACAATAACAATGATTATAGCAAATGCCTCAACAAATCAATAATACAAACTAAATGTAGCAAATACCTTGACAAATCAACAATAACAGCTATTAAACAATATGCAACAATGAACAAATCAGCTCAGAAACACAACAGTAACGACAAGAAAACATCACACAACAATCAACAAAAAAAGTCAAGAAAATAACAACAACAACAACAACAAAACAGGCAGACAAAACAACAATAACATTCCAGTAGAATAACGAAAAAATACAAAAAAAAACCCCCCCACCCACATTACAATCAACCAAAAGCAACAAGAGCAATGAAGTGTTTTCCCTACACTCAAGAGAAGTTCGTTTATATACCTAGCACTTCTGCACTCGCACACACACTCTACCTTACCTGGTCAGTCCAGACTCTGGCTTGGGGGTTACGTCAGGATTCATTCAACTACAACTTTGGATTCTCTCTTGAGGGCACATAAGACCGTATGGCGAAAGCTTGGCTGTGTCTGGAGTGGCACTGTCTTCATCTGTCCGTGGGCAGGGGTGGTTGGGTCTGTGGGGTGTGCTCGGCAGCTGGAGGGTGGTGTTTTTCGCCGGTGGGCTCTGCAGTCATGAAATACGGGCTGGTACACCCATGGGATGCTACTTTAAGGCTGTTATGAGCTGCATCCTGTAGTCTAATTTACCTCTGTTCAGGAGCAGTTATGTCCCTTGATATCTTAATGGAGTGTCCTGTGCGTGCCTGTACCCATCGTCAACACAGCGCAGGCCTCCAAGGGTGGTACAGGACTGCTCTAAAGGCGGGCGAAGACAGTGCTTCTCTGGGTCCTCCCCAGCACCTTCGGGTGTTTCTTTTTCTTCTTTGCCTTAACTAGGCTGACCCTGGAGAAAGGTCCAGTGACGGTGAGGAAAGACCCACTGACCACAGGGAAAGTCCCGTTGACAGTGGGAAAGACTACAACTTTGGATTCTCTCTTGAGGGCACATAAGACCGTATGGCGAAAGCTTGGCTGTGTCTGGAGTGGCACTGTCTTCATCTGTCCGTGGGCAGGGGTGGTTGGGTCTGTGGGGTGTGCTCGGCAGCTGGAGGGTGGTTGTTTTTCGCCGGTGGGCTCTGCAGTCATGAAATACGGGCTGGTACACCCATGGGGATGCTACTTTAAGGCTGTTATGAGCTGCATCCTGTAGTCTAATTTACCTCTGTTCAGGAGCAGTTATGTCCCTTGATATCTTAATGGAGTGTCCTGTGCGTGCCTGTACCCATCGTCAACACAGCGCAGGCCTCCAAGGGTGGTACAGGACTGCTCTAAAGGCGGGCGAAGACAGTGCTTCTCTGGGTCCTCCCCAGCACCTTCGGGTGTTTCTTTTTCTTCTTTGCCTTAACTAGGCTGACCCTGGAGAAAGGTCCAGTGACGGTGAGGAAAGACCCACTGACCACAGGGAAAGTCCCGTTTGACAGTGGGAAAGACTACAACTTTGGATTCTCTCTTGAGGGCACATAAGACCGTATGGCGAAAGCTTGGCTGTGTCTGGAGTGGCACTGTCTTCATCTGTCCGTGGGCAGGGGTGGTTGGGTCTGTGGGGTGTGCTCGGCAGCTGGAGGGTGGTGTTTTTCGCCGGTGGGCTCTGCAGTCATGAAAATACGGGCTGGTACACCCATGGGGATGCTACTTTAAGGCTGTTATGAGCTGCATCCTGTAGTCTAATTTACCTCTGTTCAGGAGCAGTTATGTCCCTTGATATCTTAATGGAGTGTCCTGTGCGTGCCTGTACCATCGTCAACACAGCGCAGGCCTCCAAGGGTGGTACAGGACTGCTCTAAAGGCGGGCGAAGACAGTGCTTCTCTGGGTCCTCCCCAGCACCTTCGGGTGTTTCTTTTTCTTCAAGCCCTTCACTGGCATGAACTACCAAGTAAGGTCTGTCACACACAGTCTGCGATGCACTCTGTCCAAGCAGAGCTTGCAGCTTTCCTCAGAGGGTCAAGCAGCTGGTACACTGTCTTTCTGTCAGTGTCCACCTCCGGGCCCAGCAGTGGTACTGTCAGAACCGTCCTAGCCGTTGTGTCCGTCTACGGCTGTACTGTCGCAGTGCTAGGGCAAAACTGTCTCCTGGTAACGGAGGCCCAAGCACTGGTCTGTCACTAGTGTTAAGTACTGTCACTGTGGTACGAAGTAGCTCCTAGCTAACTACAAGTTAGCTAGTCTGCTCTCCTTAAGGCCGAGTGTCGAGCTCCCTAGCTAACTACAAGTTAGCTAGTCCGCTCTCTCCTCAAGGCCCGAGTGTCGCTATTACTAACAGCAAGTTAGCAGAACCGCACTCTTCAAGCTCCCTGTCGTACTGCCAAAGTTCGTCTGCATGTTTACCCGAGTGTCAGTGAACACTTCTCACACGAGGTGCACTTCCGCTGAGCTCGCCTACGTGCGCAGAAACCGTGCATCACTACAGTCCCCCGACTTTATGATGAAAGCTTTTTGTCCAGGAGTTGCAGTGAGGAAGGGAGCTCTTCACCTCGCTTGAGCCCATGTCTGTTTAGTGTCGATTTGCAGGTCCTTGAGAGTGCTTCCTGTTTAGCAGCCGGAGATGCGGAAAGCACTGTGTGCCAACAGGCCATGGAAACTGATCCATTGCCAATCTGCGACCTCGTCCGGTAAGGCTATTTCAGCCACTTCGGAGGGTCAGCAGATGCCTAAGGTATCACTGCTTGGGCAGGCTCCCAGGCCTCCGGTGCTGGATAGTGTTCCCCCCAGTTTTTTCCATGTGGGTCCATTCGCACCACCAGAAGCAGCATGACCTTTCAATGAACCAGGATGGCTGCCGCCTCAGCCAGGCACATCTGGAAGCTACCTGAACCAGCCCCCGATATACTGGCAAAAAGTGGCCATCGCTTCCCTCTGCCCATCCGGATGCGTACGTCACCCAGGGCGGACAGAAGACACTGCATTCAGGGGAACCGGAGCAATCACTTCAAGCTACCCGGGGACACGACAAACCAATCCATGGCCTGCCACAATGCCCTGCACACCCCTCAGCATACCATCACAGTCTCTCTCTCAGGCACCCTAACAGCAAGCAGAAGGCTCAGGGGATTCCATGTCCACTGGTGCTGGGTACTTCCTCCGCCAGCAGCTCTGCCTCTTGGGCTCATACTAGCCGTCAACACCAACAGTGCCTTCCAGTGAATGAGAGCCGGCACAGACTTCAGAAGAAGTGTTTCTGGAACTGGCTCTCCACATGCTGGCTAAAAGCCTTCATGGCCTCCTTCTGGCAGTTGGTGAAGACTGTATTGCCCAAGCTGGGGCAGTGCCACCCGCCGATGAAGCCCACCAGCCTTTCCCAGTTTCCACATGGCCCCAGTAGCCATGCCATTGCCTGTCTAAGTGCCTGTGTCCGACCTGCAAAACAACCTTTGATGAAGATGGCAACCTTTCATCAAATATGCCAGGCAGATGGTGGATGAAGGCATGAGCTTTAGAATACTTGTTAGCCTCCCCACACCAGGAATCAAACACTTCTTGCCCCTCTTTTGGGTTTCCTGGCATGTGGAACCGGCCTCCTTTGCCTTCCTGGATCTGTGGCGATGTACAGACATGTGCTTGGGAGAAGTTCTGGCATCCTGGATCTCAGCAGTAGGGTTTGAGTCGTGCATCTATTCCCTGTTGTGGGCCCTTTGTCGGAGGATTCCCTGTCCCTTTCACTAGATCCTATAAGGCCTGTCTCGGGTTCCTCCTGACACACATACATACTATCCACACAGACACACACACATACAAACAAAAACAGATACACAAACGGACACACACACATGCACACACAAAGACGTTGTCCATTGGTCAAGTAACCAAGGGCTGGTAATGCATAGAGTTAGATGTGTACTCACCGAATAAGTATGTACTCAGGAAGGGGTCAAGACATTGGTTTCTTGGCCCTGGCCCCTTAGTTGGACTCCAAGGTGGGTGGGTAAGGGAGGGATGAATTACAATAAACTAAATATGGCTTCTTTAAAAAATATCCCCCCAAAAGGAAGAGGAAGGCAGCATCCCCTGTTTCAGGGGATTTCGAAGGTGACAGTGATTCAGATACTGAGGTACGACAAAGGACAGGATTCTGGGCTTCCTGGCTCGTAATGGAAGGGACGGAGCAGGAAAGACCCCTTTCAGCTCTGAGCCCTTTTGCGATCCAGAAGGGCTTTCAGGGTCTAGCAGGTGACCCTCAATCCATCAAAAGATTGCGAAATGGCTCATTCCTCATTCAATGTAGAACAAAAAAACAGTCTGAACAGCTGCTGAAGGCAACGAAACTTGTGGACAGGGAGATCAAGGTAACTCCCCACAAACAGTTAAATTCATCGAAAGGCGTGATTCGCTGCCGGGATTTATCTGGTGTCACAGAGGCAGAGATCAAATCGGAGCTGGCGTCCCAGGGTGTGACGGAGGTGCGCAGGGTGACAGTAAAGAAGGGTGCAGAAAGAGTGGCCACCAACACCCTCTTTCTGACATTCTGCAACCCTGTGCTGCCTCGGTCATCAAAGTCGGCTACCTGAATGTTCGGGTTCAGCTGTATGTGCCGTCCCGTTGAGGTGCTTTAGGTGCCAGAGGTTTGGCCATGTCAGGGCCGCTGTTCTGGGCAGGAGGTGTGTGGTATTTGCTGCAAGGCAACCATGATGGGCCGTGCAAAGATCGGCACATTTGTGCTAACTGCGGTGGCGACCATCCCTCCTCTTCACGAAACTGCCCTCTTTGGATTCAAGAATCTGCTATGCAACGTGTCAAAACGGAAAAGAAGATCTCATTTTTTGAAGCCGGAAACAGGTTGTGGGCAGTCAGACGCCGACAGCTTCTTCCTATGCTTCGGCTGTAAAGAAAATTCCCACAGTTTCTACTAGGTCAGTCTGCTGCCAGACTGATGAATTCATGTTTTCAAAGACATTGCAAGTAAGATCTGTCAGTTCTGGTGGTAGCAGGTCCACCACCTTCCAACCCAAAATGAATGCCCCTGGTGGAGGCAAAAAATCCGCCACCCTCAGACTGCCCAGCAGTCTACAAACATCTGCTGCTGGGCAGATTAAAAAGCCAGCACCCCAACCTCGAACTCCTCAGTCCAGTGCCCGTGCGGGCAAGGGGTTCAACCAGTGTGGAGATGGTGGAGATGAGGAAGAAACCTCCACCATCTCCCAAATCCAGACCACCTTCGCCTGTTGGCAAGTCTGCCAGCAGGTCTGTAGACCAACACACTCCAGTGAAGCTGAATAACAAATTCGCTCCATTGGAGGCAGACGTTGATGAGGGGGATGACCTGATCTCTCTCCTTTTCACCCTCTGCACCATGGATAGTACAATATTCCATTGGAATATCCGTGGACTAAATTCCAACTTCGAGGAGCTGCAGCTTCTGTGTCAATCTATAAAACCTTCCGTCATGGCTCTTCGGAAACTCAAATTCAAAGCCAGAAGACCTTTACTCTTTCTGGCTTTAATATTCTTTCAAAACCTGCACAACCATCCACGTTGGGACTGTCGGGCGGTGTTGCCCTTCTCCTACATAAAACTTTGTTGTATTAGTCCTGTCACTTTGTCTACCTCCCTTCAGGCTGTAGCTGTGAGAGTCACTCTCCACAAGACTGTGACAATCTGTTCCCTTTATCTCCCACCTTCTGTCCGGTTTGTCGTCAGGACCTTGTCAGTCTGATAGGAGAACTTCTCGACCTTCTTTGCTGTTGGGTGACTTTAACGGTCACAATCCTCTTTGGGGTAGTGCCGGTACGTCACCCAGAGGTCTGCTGATGAGGATGTCCTTTCGGATTTGGATTGTGTTGTCTGAACGACGGATCTGCAACTTACCTCCACTCTTCCACAGGTTCACTTTCGTGTTTAGATTTGTCGGTTTGTGACCCTCGTGGTCTGGACTATGAGTGGTCTGTCCATGACGATCTGCACGGAAGTGACCATTTCCCTGTCTTACTACAACCCGTCATAACTGAACACGTCTCTGTCTCTCAACATTTAAATTACAAGAAAGCAAACTGGGATCTATTTGCAGCACTATTTCTAAAGAATTCCAGGACACTGATTTTCTTCAGAGTCCGGACCCAGCTGAATCACTGACTAACACTGTGATCAAGTGTGCTAAAGCTTGTATTCCAGTGTCTTCCGATAAACTTCAAATGCCAAAAAACACCCTGGTTTGATTCAGATGCCAACAAATTTCCAAAGTTAGAAAAACGGGCTCAGCGTCAGGTGTACCAACGACCTTCGGGTCCAACGCTCGAGCCCATCAAAAACTCCGTGCTAAATCTAGACACACTTTTAAAATCGTAAACGTCGGTCTGAGAAGCTTCTGCTCCCCGGTGACATAAAACTTCCAAAAAAAATGGGAAAATC
>JAFLJL010006341.1:0-12289 GCA_018398815.1 Conus ventricosus
GTGTGGATGTGTATCATACGGATATTCTAAGTCTACTTCCAAGATTAGTCCTATTGATTATCAGGCGTAAGCTGTGGCAACATACTCAACACAGTATTAACATTATGAGGTCCTTTTATCATTGTAAAGTTTCTCAGTGGAAGTGGTTGACTCATGGCCCATCCATACAGATTGTTGGCGTCTAAGTACATTAGATAGTTGGATGGTTTGGTGGGGTCATAATCGTCTAAATACTTAATGTTGGCTTTGCAGTAAGGATGTGAGGCCATGCTAATACCTCCCCTCAGCCCATCTTCAATCATCTGGAGTGTGGGTAGATCAGAAATTAAATCAATCTGAATGTTTATAGACTTTAAGAATGCGTCCCAAGAAAGGCCTGGGGCAGAGATGTAATGTGATGAGTCTAGACAGTAGTGTTTCATGCATGTAAATCTGTAATTCTGAAAGACGTCTGCCAATAAACACACGTCAGCCAATAAATATTGATCATGATAGTCACCCATTGTTTGACAGCGTAATTCTGTCCAGGCTTTCTGAGCGTATTCATAGTCAGCATCAGTTATGTCTTTGCCTCTAAGACTAGAAAAGAAAGCGCCTTTAGGAGGAAGCGAGTCTTCATCAAAACCTATCCCACGAGTTCATGTATTCATAAGGGTAAACTCCTTTACGCACCAAAGAGGGGTCAAAGTATTGTTTAGTGATTGGAAAGTCTTGTAGAGATCCCGCTAACTTATCCAAACTAGCCATCAGATGTTGGGCAGAGTCATAAAAGGATAAAGAGTCAAGAGTAAAAGTCATGTACTTTTCTGAAGATTGTGCAATGCAGGTAACCCTCTTATATTCAGAAGTCACTGCTTGCATGATGAAATGAGAATCGTAGCCTCTAGGTATGAAAGAAGATAGGCAGTTTCCATGTCTTAGGGTCAACCTTAAGTTGAAGATTACAATTGTTGTGTGCGGCCCCTCTAAACTTCCCAGTAATGTGATCGTGGTCTCTTACTGCGTTGCCTAATAATTCTTTATTGCAAATCCAACAGTGTGTAGATGAATCATAACATTCTTGGGCTTCAGGAGTCATAACAATGTCTGAAAGATTTAGTTGGTTGGAGTAGTGATTACGAAGTTGTTTCATCTGCTCTAAAAATCTGCTAGCTGCGTTGGGGCCTCTGTAATTCTCAGGCGTTGTGTGTTGGCCGTCTGACCTAACAACAATAAACGCATAAGAACAGATCTGATGGTGGGTTAATAAGGTTGTTTTTTGTTCTGCTGTTGTGGGCCATAGTACTGTGGCAAGAGCGATTCAAAGTCGGCATAAACCACGTATGGACTCATCTGCATTTTGTGTAAATTCTTAAAACTAACTTTAGACCCTGGTTTAGGTGTGAGGAGTTTGGTTTCACAGTCTACAAAACTTTTACAATGAGTTCTATGACTGACAGCTGCTTCTATAGTTGGGATTCTGACCAAACACCTTCTACAAAGCCCTTGTGTGACGGGTCTCCGACGCTCCCCCTCGTTATTAAAATATGATTTTCATATTCAGGGATGCAGGGGTTATAGACAGAAGTATTTACGCTTCACAACCAAAATGCGCTCCCATAGCACATGCACTCTGTCACACCCATCGGGCCCGACACAAAGGTGACGAAACCAATAACATTTCATAGATATAAACAACTTTATTTAACTTGACTCCGAGCCCCCACCCGTCACTACACAACAACAACTATCTGTATCATACAACAAAGTACACAGCATACAGACAATCTCATAAATCGCATCCCTTTCCTGCAATCACTCTCATTAACCAGGACAGACAATATTCCACAATTCTGTTTTGCACACTTAATAAACTAAGAACAAACAACGTCAGTAACTTGCCAGCATTCCTTGTTGAAAAAACCGTCAGTTTTTCTCTCATCACACAGTACGACCACGAGCCCTGAAGCTGACCACACAGGTTGTGTCCCTCCGATTGGCCAAATCCAGTGGGGACCTGGCAACGTAATCATGAGTCGCACCCTCACACTTACGAGTCTCCCGGACACACCTGTAACTTCGCCCTCTCCACGGTAAAGGGCATCCTTCGGCCTCTCCCACAGGTCTTCTCTGGCCTGCAACACCCCACCATTGTCTGCAGCTCCCTGTCCTAGCTCCAACAGGCTGACTACACGACCTTGCTGTCGACCGTCCCCCACACGGGAGACAATTCTTCCGTCGTCGGCTCCGAGCTACAGCTACCTCCACGTCTTAACGCCCCTCCCAGAGACAACGAGGCGACAGCTAACCTCTGCATTCACGCAGTATTTTCCCTGAGCCCATGCAAGAACGGCGAGTTCACTTTCCCTTAAGTGAGTCACACACTTCCTTATTTCCAAGCGCCCTTAAATCGATTCTCAAAGAAAGAGAGAACCCGATTTAACTGGCACAACCAAGGAATCACTGCACACACACATCACAGATTTGTACCAATAAATCCCCAAGTTCATTTTATTCCACCAATGGAATCACTAGTCCACCTACACATACACACACACCACAGCTGCTAACTCCAACACAGAACTTGGCACCCATGTTAATGCAAATAACCCTCCTAATCAAACACATGTTCGATTCCCCCAACTACCCTTTGACCCTAACAGCCTGGACCTCTCTACCAGCCATGACTGATGCTTCAAGTATTTACTACCCTCTATAGACAACAAGTGCCAAACCACTCTATAGGCCCAGCCATCCATTCATTCCTCAGAACAGGGACGACTGAATGGTCCGCTGTAACTCAGCCGGCAGGCTGACGGTCACCTACCCGTGACGTTCCACCTGACAGCGCTCCGCCTTCCTTTCAGGCCCACGGAGAGCCCAGTTAATACAGTGCTCAAAGTGGACACACTTTCACTACCTAAAGAAGGACTGGCATGACGCCACTCCTTGTCACAATCCTCAGGACATGCGAACACTACCCTCACTCTCCCACCATCAGTTACACACGGGGTAACCCCCCCTGGAGATGCCTGAAATTCGCACACTTGAAGACTCAATGAACGTGCTCCAACAACAGCACCTACCCTTAATTTCCTAAATGCACGAGAACATTCGGCCGACTCATTACACCCCGTACTAAGAATGATGTTCCAATCACCATTTACTCCAGGACGAATGTTTCTCCAATTGGGATAAAACAAACTCATTTCATGGGTCGATATAACAGGTACTACCTCTATGCTTTAAACTTCACTTCCATAACATCTCTAACATGGATAATGTACCCATTGACAACAAAAATTCTTCAGTAGTCCATTGAATCAATCAGTCATAAACTGGCTCACATATAATCAAGTAACTCTCTCTATACTTAGCTATCATCAGTCACAAACAAGTTCTGATTAATCATTCCATTCACTTCTAATACAGCACACCATGATTAACACAAGATCAAATTCCGTGTGTGGCCCACCATGTAACATCAAAATCAAATCAGGCGGTGTACCACAATCTGCACACACGACCTCACACACAATATGCAAATAAAGCATTCAATCCTGATGCACAACTAAAGTACATTTTAACTGAGCTTGACAAAACAACAGAGCAAACAGATATCAATCAGAAAATCATAAATCATAACACGGAAAAAAAAAAAACATGTACTGATCCCCGCTCCATAATGGGCAATGACCAAAAGCAACACATCCTGATAACATTAATCAAAAAATTAAAACAACAAATGAACAAAGACTCAACCCTCCCACGACAGGCACGCCAATCAAAATAACACAACCAGCCAGCTACATTATTTACACGGTGGCTGCCCGTAACAGATGACTGCTCACACCACCACCACAATCACAGCGGTTACAATACGTTACCGCAAATGCTCTCTACCGCGAGAATACATTACCGCAAAGTCGTATATTACGATTACCGCAAAAAGACTTGCTACTTTACCGCAAATAGATTTTGTTGATTTCTGTAGCCTTTAGCACAGGTACCACTGTCCTATGATTCACCGCTACTTATTCAAGAAAATTAGAACTGCATGGACGAGCGGACACTCCGAGTTGTAATAACGAGTGATTATATGAATTACAGGCGTACTTGCACTCGCCCGCCGAGACGTGGAGAAGCAGAATCAACCTGCTTGAAATACAGGCAGCCTATCAGCATGGAGCCATTACTCAGTCAAACTATGTGTGGAGACTGGCACTAAGGTTACCACCCGTCCGAATGTGATGACGCTCTCCAGCTGATGTGATGCTGAACTGTGATTGATTTTTAATGCCAAATTTTTACTGTTAATGTTTAATTACATTCAGAGACAAAGTAGTAGATGCTGAACGTGATTTTGAATGCAAGGGTTTTTAGGTACCCTTTTTAATGCCAAATTCAGAGACAAGTACTGTGGTACTGTCAAAAGTACCTGTTGAACAGATTTGCGGTAACGTATTCCTGGAGATTGCGGTTTTGTAGCATCGGTTTTGCGGAAATGATATACCCACTTACGCTATAATGTGGCTTTTTTTGCCGGTAACGTGGTGCTACCATCACAGCAGTCCGTAGGCATTGCTCCTACCATTGTCTACTATCTGTTGTTCACACACAACAGCAACACCCAGGAGGCATTACTCCAACCTTGACCTACTCCTGCCCCTCTCAATCTTGACCGCCGTTTGTGGCTCGCCAATAGCACCTGGAGCAGATAGTTTGCGCATTCCAGGCTTTACAAGAGAGTCAGCGCACCTTTCACACATTTTAGTCCTTAAAGGAGCGCGTGAAAATCTGCGCGATCCTCTTTTAGCCTGTCGCACCCCATTCACTGCGACGACGATCATCCTCCCTTTTCAAAAGGTTATGAGATGATCCCTCACTCATCCTATCTGAACCGATTTTCCTTCTCTCTGAGAAATTCCTTGGTTCGAATCCCGCTCATGGCCTATGCCCACTGATTTCTGGACCTTATTTCCTTCTCCTTTTTCCACACTGGCTTGTCTGCTCCTATGAGCTGACTGTCTTTGGCATTTCTTAACGATAGCTGGTCACCTCGACCTTCTTGCCATGCGTTATTACTGCCTCCCTGGTCCCAACCCAGCTGCTGGTTCAGTCACTCTGTGGTCCATGTTGGCCCGACCCTGAGGTCCGCCACCGTGGCTCCTACATTTCTGACTGCCACGGCACGCCAACAACTTTTTGAACCACCACTACGGCCACCATGGCCCACGGCACGCCACTACGGCCACCTCCATGGCCTATGGCACCGCCACTACGACCTATTTCATGGTCCTGCACCACCACCACGGCCACCTTCATGGCCCACGCTAGCTCCACTGCTAGCGGCGCCTGTGCCACTCCACCTGCTTTCTGTTTACTTTCCTACCCTGCACTACCCTTGCGTTTCCTACTTGACTGGCGCCTGGTTAGGCTTCAGGAGGATATACTTCCCCCTAACAAAGCTGGATAGGGAAGATTGTTTTGCACTGCTGCAGTGAGAGTACTCCTGACAAACTCTGACTCTACTTTGACACGGGCCAAAGGTAGCCGATTAATTCTTCCATCTGCATATCGCAC
Organism: Conus ventricosus; assembly: GCA_018398815.1. Lineage (NCBI taxonomy): Eukaryota > Metazoa > Mollusca > Gastropoda > Neogastropoda > Conidae > Conus > Conus ventricosus. Next base: position 5,563 of record JAFLJL010006341.1, read on the forward strand.
GCAGGTGGTTTCCCCGGTATAGTCTGTCTCTCTCACAAAACCGGGCTCTACCATTGCCGCTAGAGTCAGTCCTGTGTCTAATAAGCAGGTCACCGGTTTCCCGTTTACTACTGCCCTAGTAGTTGGTGGTGGCACCTGCCTTCCTGTTGAATTGTATCAACAGCAACAACGGAATGTATTCGCAGTCCGCTACATTCCTTGGCGATATGACCCTCTCGCCACATCTGAAACATGTGCGTTTCACTCTAACATTCTCTTGAGTCCCACTGTTGCCACGGGACTTAGAATCCGCTTCTAACTGCGGTCTCGCCTCCAGTTTGTAGGGAGTCGGCGAATCACTCCCTGACTGTGTGGTCTGGGCATTACGGGTCGACTGTTTCGATCCCTTCATCCCATACGCTGATCATGGGCAGATTCATACCTGTCTGCAACTTTCACTAACTCATCTAAACTTCCTAATTCTCTTTCCGCCAAGAATACTGTGAGATCCTTCCGACAAGTGGAGAGAATTTGCTCCTTAACGATCTCCTCCTCAAAGACTCAAAAGTTTGTTCGATGCTCCCTAACCTTATCCATTTGTCAAAGAGAGCCCTAAGCCGATAAAGGAACTGTGCGTGCGTCTCACTGATTTACGAACGGTTTCTCTGAACAATTTCCTATATCTATCGGCGGTTACCTGATACCTTTGAAACAAAGCATCGCGCACCGACTCATAATCTGTCTGTTTTTCTGGTGGCAAGCAGAAAAAAGCATCCCTAGCTTTGGGTGTCAGCAGCGCAGACAATTTGTGGCCCACACGTTCTTTGGGTAAGCCCTGATCTTTGGCAATCCTTTCAAATTGCGAAATGAAATCCTCTAAATGGTCCGGATTATCATCGAACCTTGGCAATTGATCAAGGGACTGACATGTGGTGCAAAGTTCACTTGAGTTTTGCGTCCCGTCCCGTTCTTTTTCCAATTTTAATTTTTCTAACTCAAACTGCCTTATCTCCCTTCTTCTCTTTCCTCTTTCCCGTTCTCTTTCTCTCTCTTCTCTTTCCCGTTCTCTTTCTCTCTCCTCTCTTTCCCGTTCTCTCTCCTCCTTTTCCCGTTCTTTCTCTCTCCTCTTTTCCCGTTCCCTTTCTCTCTCCTCCTTTTCCCGTTCTCTTTCTCTCTCCTCTTTTTCCCGTTCCCTTTCTCTCTCCTCTTTTTCCCGTTCTCTTTCTCTCTCCTCTTTTTCCCGTTCCCTTCTCTCTCCTCTTTTTCCGTTCTCTTTCTCTCTCCTCTCTTCCCCGTTCTCTTTCTCTCCTCTTTTTCCGTTCTCTTTCTCTCTCCTCTTTTTCACCTTTTTTCTTTCTCTCTGTTCTTCCCGCTCCCTTTGTATTTTCTGGGCCTCGATTACACGGGCCAGTTCTCATCTACATTATGCCTTCAGTTCCGGACCCTTTAGTCCTAAAGCTTTTCCTTCTTCTATGAGGTCCATCTTTTTCAGCGGACCCATTGTCTCAGCACCCTCTTCAGTCGACATTCTGATGCTATCTAACCCTCGATCAGCTAGTTAATACAACCACAGTAACAAGCGAGATATCCACACGATCACTTGTAACTAAGCGATCAAATAGTTGTGCTACACACAATCAACCTCAACAGCAACCAAATCAAGCAAGTTCAAATACAAGGCCCAGTCATGAAAAAAAAAAGATCAAAAACAATCAACACATGACTAACGTCTTTCCAGGTAAGAAAAAAAAAATCTAGGTTTCCACAATTACGACAAATTTCAAATCCCTTGCAATTGAACAAAACCCAGAATCAAAATCACTTATGGCTCATTTTATGTTCATCCCGGACGTCAGTCCCCAATTTGTGACGGGTCTCCGACGCTCTCCCCTCGTTATTAAAATATGATTTTCATATCAGGATGCAGGGGGTTATAGACAGAAGTATTTACGCTTTCACAACCAAAATGCGCTCTCGCATAGGCACATGCACTCTGTCACTCACATCGGGCCCGCACAAAGGTGACGGGAAACCAATAACATTTCATAGAAAATAATCAACTTTATTTAACTTGACTCCGAGCCCCCACCCGTCACTACACAACACAACTATCTGTATCATACAACAAAGTAAACAGCATACAGACAATCTCATAAATCGCATCCCCTTTCCTTCAAATCACTCTTCATTAACCAGGAAAGACAATATTCACAATTCTGTTTGCACACTTATAAACTTAAGAACAAATAAAACGTCAGTAACTTGCCAGCATTCCTTGGTTGACCGTCAGTTTCTCTCATCACACTGTACGACCACGAGCTGAAGCTGCCACACTGTTGTGTCCTCCGATTGGCCAAATCCCAGTTGGGGACACTGGCAACGTAGCTTGAGTCGCACCCTCACACGAGTCTCCCGGACTCCACCGTACTTCGCCCTCTCCATGGAAAGGGCTCCTGTCGGCCTCTCCCACAGGTCTTCTCTGGCTGCAAACACCCCACCATTGTCTGGCAGCTCCTGTCTAGGCTCCAACAGGCTGACACGTCGTCTGCTTTTTCGACCATCCCCACACGGGAGGACAATTCTTCTCGTCGTCGGCTCCGAGGCTACAGCAACCTCCACTGTCTTACGTCCCCACCCAGGAGACAACGATGGCGACACTAACCTCTGCTTCACGCTGTATTTTCTTGAGCCCTCAGCAAGACGGGCGAGTTCACTTTCCCTTAAGGAGTCACACACTTCTGGTTTTCAAGCGCCTTTATTCGTTCTCAAAGAAAGAGAGAACCCGAGTTTAACTGGCTCAACCAATGGAATCACTGGCACACACACATCACACGATTTTGTACCAATAAATCCCCAAGTTATTTTATTCCACCAATGGAATCACTAGTCACCTACACATACACACACACACAGCTGCTAGCGCCAACAAAGACTTGGGCACCCAGTGGTAATGCATAACCTCCTATTCAAACTCATGTTCGATTCCCCCAAGCTACCCATTGAACTAACAGCCTGGACCTCTCTACCAGCCATGACTGATGCTTCAAGTATTTACTACCTCTATAGACAACAAGGCGCAAACCACTCGATAGGCCGCAGCCTTCCATTCATTCCTCAAACAGGGACGACTGAATGGTCGCTGTACTCTGCCGGCAGGCTGACGGTCACTACCCGTGACGGTCACCTGACACGATCGCCTTCCTTTCAGGCCCACGGGAGAGCCAGTGATAGCCAGTGCTCAAAGTGGACACTCTTCTCTACCCAGGACTGGCAGGTCGCCAACTCCTTGTCACTATCCCTCGGACATGCGAAACACTTCCCAGCACTCTCCCTCCTTCAGTATACGACTCGGGGTATCCCCCCCTGGTGATGCCTGAATTCGCACACTTGAAGACCCAGGAACGTGCTCTCAACAACAGCAACTACCCTTAATTTGCCTAAATGCTCGAGAACATTCGGCCGACTCATTACACCTTGTATAGCATGATTCTTTGATGTATAGGCCATAAGTCTGCTTATTGTTCTGATTAATACATAATGACTCTTTGTACTATCTTCAAACAGTATCAAGTCTACATGTTTGTTAAGCGGTTGCCTAAAGTAGGGGCGTGGGGAGAAACCCTTAGAGGCACTAGATCAGCTTCTACAGACCATGTTATACGTTTACCGTGATTGGTTTGTTTTGCTCTTCAAACTGAGATATACTTTCTATACTCGCTGGAAAGGTATGTTATCAAAGTTCATTCTTGTTTGTACTGTTCATAATTAGATACTCTTTCTGCTTCTTTATAACAGGATGTAAATGCGCTAAAACACACCACATAAAACACATGTTGTCAGGATTTTTATGTTTAAGACTGCTCGTTTTAAAACTAACTCTTTTGGGAGAGGAAGGTGAGAATTGCCACTATAGATAGAACTTTGTTGTTTCAATAAATTTGAAGGACTGTTCCTTCAGACCATGCCAGAACCGCGCAATTTTGCCTCTTCACTTGCATGGTTAAACTGTGTAAGCATGAAATTTCAGCCCAGTCAGAATTAAAGCCGCGATAGCTAATAACTTCTTTTGTTATTTGAAACCCCAGACTTCCATGTTACTATCATCAGGCGTTATATAGTCAATCAGAACGACCAACAACACTTTTACTGGCGGCTCCATCTGAAGAACTCTGGGATTTTAGAGATAGCATGTGCTACGCTTTCATGAACATTTGTGGGTTAATGATGTCCATGTCTACTTCGCTAAACATATTGATTAATTGTTTGTCACTACCTTTCACCAGTGCGCTGGCTGGCAGTATTTAAAACTCAGACGTGTTTGTGAGGCTCATTTTTTTAACTCAAAATATTTACGTAAAAATTAAAAAAATAAATATATATAAAAGTAAGTAAAACAAGCTTTTTATTCTTCGCCCAAGCGTTGCAACACTTCAAGACACGTTAACCTTACAATAACGTCCGCCAATAATTAGCTTTTTCTGAATCACTACAGTCAATGTTCATCACTTTGGTTGCTTCTTTAAAAGTTCACTATGATCTTTTAATTATATTGTTTACATCATTCTCAAACCCAGATTCACTAAAATCAATGTTTAACGCTTTCATTGTCCCCGTTAAATAGTTCATTACAATTCTTTAAATCAGATGCACTAAGTTCGGCAGCCATTTTTAATCTAAAATAAATAAAAAATAATTGTAATTCAACGTTATTTATAGTCTTTTCTAAACCTAATCTTTATTAAAGCAAATAGTTACCCCTGAAGGACAAGTAAAAACGGTCAGATTAACATCTTGAGAAGCCATATAATCAACTAATATGGCAAACAATTTTATGGCCGATTGAGGCCAATAATCTTGTATTTCACTGATGGCCTCCTTCACGCTTGTTTGTATATTTATGTGAATAAAAAGATCAGTAATTGATGTTTCAAACCTGCTCCTTAACCTTTCTCTTTGGCCCTTCCAATTTAACGTGTGAAGTATATTAATAAGCTTTCTAGCTTCTTCGGGTTTCATTTTTAAAACAGAATAAAATTATAAATTAAAAAATTAATTAATCAGTTTCTCTCTCCCTCATTCGCTCCCACATCTCTCTCTCCTTCATTCACTCCCACATCTCTGTCTGTCTGTCTCTCTCTCACACACACAAACACACGCACGGACACACACACAAACAACAAACAAACGAACACACACACAATAGATGGGAAGGCGCTTGCAGGGGAGTGTGAAGGGGGGCTTTTGTGGCTCGAACTTGAGCGTCGTAAATTCGAGACAGCCGCTAAAAAGCGCTTATCAGAGTCCTGAATCAATAATCACAGGATCTGTTCAGTTCTATAGGCAGCCGCCTGAAAAGGCAGCCTTAAAGCAGCAAACGACGAAGTGGATGAAGATGAAGCAGGTAACCACAGCAGCAAAAAATGTCATTTTCATTATATACAAAGTCATGGAATCGAAGTGTCAGCAGGTAACCTTTGGCCGACCATGGCGGAGCGCTGACAAGGGGGTTTCCCCTCCCTCTCATAACCTTTGACCGACCATGGTTGGAGCGCTGGCAGGCGCGCTTAGTTAGGGAAAAGCCCCGCATCAAACCAACCGACCGACCTATCGATGATTCAGACGGCGCGCGAGCTGGGAGGCTGCTATCATGACCTTTGACCGACCATGGCTGGAGTGCTGGCATCTCTTTAGCTTGTAGACGCGCTTGGTTGGTCTTGGGAGGATTGTGGATCAATACACATTGGTTGTTTGGGGGTAGCCCAATAGTTTCTTATCTCCTCACTACTCAAAAACATTGCCTTTAATTCTTTTCTCATTGAGTAGATTTCAAAGAAAGATAGTCCAACGGTAGAAAACCTTTGAAAATATGGTTTCAACAAAGAGGCTATCTCCCTCAGTTTGCGAGAGTATGAAGGAGATATTCCAATATGTTCTCTCAGCCGCTCATCCCATTTGATTTTCTAAAAGTTCTCTCTCTAATTCTGAAGAAATACTATCTTGCGACATAGATAATATTTCGTTTAAACAAATCTTTACAGGGAAACACTTCTCTCTCACAGAAAATACATGTCTACACAGCGCGCCTCCCAAATGCAGAATGATAAGAGAAAGAGCGCTGGTGTCAGGGCTATGCGTCATAAATCGAATGTTCTAGGCGGATCTGAACACCGCAAGTACACACACTCCCACTCACAGCCTGTAACGAGCGCTGCCTATTGATCATTGTCGACTGCGGCCTATTTATTTAGTCTGGGTTTTCCCCCCGCTCCTAGCGCTTTTGTCTAGTATTGATTTGTGTCTTCATTGTTCACACGCGCACAGAGTAATCAGTCCCGCGGATGTTACTAGCGCTGTAAACCATTAGATTTTTCATGTCCCTGTAAGAGAATGTAAAATATGTTTGTTCACGATCACCAAATCTTATCTAGCACGTAAGCCTCCGTTTTAATGTGCTAATTACGTCAATTTTTGGCGGTTTTGCGTGTTAATTTTTTTGTAAAATAGGTGTTAATTTTGGTCAAAACTGATATGCGATGGACGCGATTTGTATGTGAAAAGAGGAGTTTTCGTGCAAAATAAGATGGGTGAGCTTGAACGAACATATTTGCATTCTCTGCTGTGAAGCTGAAGCAGTTCTAGCAGAAATGTTCAGGTCCCTGTGTGTGTGTGTGGGTGGTGTGGTTGTGTTGGTGTGTGTTGGTGGTGTTGTGTGTGGGTGTGTGTGGTGGGGTGGTGGGGGGTGGTGATG
>JAFLJL010006342.1:0-12091 GCA_018398815.1 Conus ventricosus
CACTAGACGTGTCAATTACATTTCAAGGAACGATTTCCGTTCGTCCCGTTTTATCAAAAAAAACAACAACAACAAAACAACAACCGTTCATCATCATCATCACTAGATGTGTCTAACTCAATATCAAGGAACGATTTCCGTTCGTCCCTTTTCATCTTTCCACAACAAGAATCAGAATACATTTTCAGACAATTTATGCACAATGACTTTTATTGCTCATTTCCAGAGCTCACCAACACTCACAATTATAGATGCTCTAGGGAAAAAAAAGATAAGCAACAGCTTCAATAATACAGTGATTTAACCAGATTTCGGTTTTTTCCCAATCCTATATCAGTTTCTTCTTCCTGCACACTCCATTCTCCTCATCCTCCTCTCGACGCGCATTCATTAAGTACAATTTCCTACTGTCACCCTATGTTCGTCAAAACATAAGATATACCAAGGGAGCAATCAAATAATTTAGGCCTTTACCAAGAGCTGTAAAGTTTCCAGTCACTTGTGGAAAAGAACAACTTCATTAATCCAAACCCTAACTTCAATTCAATTATCAAAACAAACCAGACTGCCAGCGAGGACACACCTCCGGTCCCTCTTCGGCTCTCAGAAGTATTGCTCGGTCGGCAGCTCTGCAGAGACTGAGGGAAATCCTCATTGACCTGACTTACACAAAACGCAGTAGGAGTCAGGTCAACAGGTCAACCGGTTTTACAGGTTTACCTGTTCTGGTCAACGTGTCCACAAAATTTGGGACCGACGAAATAAATGCGGTCCATCACAATGGACAAACAATTAAAAAATACATTTGGTCTTCGATAGAATGGACAGTTTTAGAGATTGGTGTATATCTTTGATGGACATTCAAATCACCAAGTTGAAATATCACCAACACTGTAGAAATGGTAAATTTAGTTAAATATTTTCCAGGCTGCCGGAAGGATTTGAAGATACGACATGTTGAATATGCATCATTCTACTATCCCATTTTTGTCTATAACAGTCAACCATGCGTTGTTTAAATTCACGTAAAAACAATTTCTCCTAATTCACTCTACCGCTTAACCAAACGAAAGAAAAGCGATAAGTATCCAAACAATGTTTCAGAGAGAGATAGAGAGAGAGAGAGATAAGAGAGAGAGAGAGAGGAGAGAAAAGAGAGAGAGAGAGAGAGAGAGAGAGAGAGAGAGAGTGAGAGAGAGAGAGTTGAACTCTCATCTATCTGTAGGCCCAATAATTGTGATCCTAGGGTGGGTATGGGCTTTTCATCGCTATCTCGAATTTCGATCGTTTATTCTTGTTTTGATCGTGATCAGAATGAGGTCTACCCTGTTCGCACATCTGATAGATAAGATGTGAATCCTGTGATTGATCATCACAAGTATATTCCAAGTAAGTTATTAATGTAGATTACGAACAGAGTGCTTTGACTTTGGGGTCCAGCATCCCATACGTTGGAGGTATAGCATTGAACAAGCCCTTTGCAGCCCTTGAGATGCTTTTGGAGCTACGGGCTTTGGATTGTCAGTGGAGACAAGAGTCATGGTCCTAAGGAACTCTTTCGTTGGGAAGGAATGTCTGCTGTCAAGAGAAATTTTGAATTGGATGATTGGAAATTTGATGAATGATTGTAATTAAAGGACTGGTCTCTTGGAAAGGATGTACACGTTTGGTAATTGAAGGATTGTCCTCTTGGAAAGATTGTATCATTTTGGTTGGAAATGAATTTTTTTTCCCCCCTTTGGGAAAATTTAAAAAGAAAATTTTGGGGTTTTGGGGAAACCCGAAGAGGTTGTTTTTGTGAGGGGGTTTTTGGGTGTCTGTAGACCTGCACAGCTTTTTCAGAGCAAGCCACTTTTTTGGAGGAAAGGGGGATTTTTTAATTTTCCCCCCACGGCTGCAGAGGCCAAGCCATGAATCCCGGTCAGGGAAAGGGTTGTTTTCTGCGGGTGCCCCCCCCCACCACCAAAGCTAACCGCGCTGTACTCGGCGAACTGAATGTAACTGGGGTAAAGGGGGTTTGGGGAAACAATGTTTCGGCATTGCGGGAGGGGCCCCATTACAAGGGGGGGCTGTTAGTTTTGAAAATTAATAGTTGTGGGGAAAAAAAATGTAATATATTTGCTTTTGATTTAAAGGAATAGGGCTTTTTCCCCGACAATTTTTTTAAATCCCAAACTCGACTAGGTTTTTTTTCCCTTTGTAGAAAATTGTGGGAACGGCAAAAAAACTTGTACACAAGTGGTCGCGATATTCAAACAATGACAACACAACACCCCAATTGTGAAAAAAAATGACGTCTCATTTTCCCGGGGAAATTTGATTTTCCCAGTTAACTTGTACAAAAATTTTTGTTTACATGCCTTCCCGGGCTACAACAACAAAAATGTTGGATTAAAATGGAAAAGGCCTTGTTTTTTTCGGCTTTTCATCTAATGTCCAAAAGGGACGGAAAAAAAAAAAGGGGTGCGAAAAGAAGTTTGAAAAATGGGCAAGGGAATTGGGGTTCAGTGGCCCTTGCCCACTTTTCTACGAACTGTTTTTAAACAATTTTTTATAAAAGGGGAAAATTTTTTTTTAAATTTTTGTTTTTAACATCTTTTCAAAATCCCATACGTCAAAAAAAAAAAGGGGAAACATTAAAATTTCACTCGCCCCAAAACGAAGAGAGGCATGAATAGAAGGAAAGGGAACATTTGTCTTAGAAAACGGGGGAAAATTTTTTAAAATTTTTGGGCCCAAGCCCAAAGACTGTTTTTTATTAAAAAGAAAGTGGGCAAATGTGTGTTCCCCGGGGGGGCCCACATGAGTCTCGGGCGTGCATGTGAGTGTGTGCATAGGACCGTCTTTGTAAACACCCTTTTTGATTAGTTTGAAACCGGGGCCAGGACAAAAAAAAATGCACGGATGCATATATGACAGGGGCATTTGTGGCAGTGTGAAACTGCAGATGAAATGCCCCCCCAATAAAACACGCATTAATACCGAAAGGGGATCTCCAATTTTTATCAAAAGTAGTTTTAAAGGGTTGTGGGTTTTTGCCCCCTTTTTTCTTTTCTCGCCCTTCTTTCTTTTTTCTTTCTTTCTGCCCTTTCTTTTTTTTTTCTTTCTTTTTTTTTTTTTCTTTTTTTTCCCTTTGTTTCTCTCTAAACAAACGATCAAATTGGGGGGGCACTCTGAAAAACCCTTCTGAGACCTGTGTGCATGTTGATGCTAAACCCCGGGCCCAGGGGGACTGGACTGTTTGAGGGAGGGGGGGGAAATATCGGGAAAAAAAGCCCCCAACCACCCAAACATCAGGGAGGGGCCATGGGGAATGGACTGTTTTGACGGGTGAAAAACAAGAAAGCACCCAACCCCCCAAACCCATCACTTACATAAATTGAAACTTTTTATTTGCCCTTTAATTTTAAAATTTTTCCCTTTCCCAAGTACGGGAAGTGCTAAAACATTTTCGTCATTAAAAACTTTCCTTTCCCGGTTCAGTGACTTTGGGGGCCCTCGGGGACTGGTCCCTTTTTGTCCTTGTCGTCTCCTTGACCTTTTTTCCCGCAGCCTTTTGAAAAAAACCCCGCGTGGGCGGGGTGTGTCTGCGTCGTCCAAGGCCACGTTCAACCCCGTACGGGAGCGGTTTGGATCCCCCAAGAGAATGGAAAGACAAAAGCGGTCCCAGCAGAGGGGGGATGTCCCCGGGCCCTGACGTTGGGTGGGGGCATCAGCGCACCAGAACACCCAAAAGGGGAACCAGCCACAGGGGGCAGTACTGAGAGGGAAATGGTGCGGCGAGCAGAATCTAGCTGGTGTGATCTTTGAGAGTTGTTTCGAAAAAAGATGGGTTTGGCAAAAACAAAGAGGGAATGTAACCTGCCCTGCCACTGTCACTGCCATCGCAGTGTTTTCCCAGTATGCCACAGCAGGGAAACCCCTTGGGTCAGGGGCCCCCCCGGGGTGTGGTAAAGGGGGAAAGGGGGGACACCCGACTGCTTTGTTTGTGTGACGCCCCAGGGGAAGGGGTGGAGTGTGGTAGCCCAAAAAGGGAACCCACCCCCAACACAGGACGGGGAGGTCCCCCCTGCCTGCTGCCCCACCCCTGTGGTCGGGCCGGGCCCCGGTTGAAAACAGTGCCCACGGGTCAGCCCACACCGGATAAAGGGCGGGACACCTGAACCAGAACAGGTACAGAAAGCTGCACGGGGAAAAACCGGGGACTGAACCTCCACCCCCGGGTCTCCCCACAGATACCCCCCCAGTAACTGGTCAGCCACACCCACTCCCAACAGTTACCCCAAAAATCAGCAAGTTGGACATGGACAAATGAAACAAAAAGGGACACCAAAAACCTGCCCTTTTTTCCCCCGATCTCCACGCAGCGGGGAAAAGGGGGTTTATTTCCTTTCCCCAGCAAGGTGACGGGGCCAGGGGGGGGCGGGTCCATTTACTTTGAGCGGGTAAACCCAGCAGTTTGTGACAGGAGGAGAGGAGAGGAGAGGGGGGGGCCCAGTTCTGGAGGGGGGAAGTCGCAGGAAATTCTGAGGGCAACACAGGAAAGGCGGGGTTGTATGTACAGATTTGTAACAGGGAGAGGGGGGTGGGGCCAAAGGACGGAGGGGGGTGGTCCCAGGCCACATCCTGTCACGTCCAGTGTTGAAGCGTGGTGTGGGCAAACTCCCAGTCCCCCGGGCGCAGGCCCCTGTGACGGGTTTAAAGGACGGTCAGTGAGGAGACCACGTTGACCGCCTGGATTTTTTTGGGGGTTGGGTGACTCTGACAGTCTGGGGCCCTTAAAACACTTCAGCCCCAGAGGGTTCCTGGTCAGCCAACCCTTGAAAAAGATTCAAAATTTTTTTCAACATGCCCCTGTGGTCTTGGGGATGGGGGTTTGAAATTGACTTCTAAAATGACCAATTTGGGATAAGGGGGAAGAGGGGGGTGATGAAAACACAATTTTGAAGACCCAAAAACGCCAACATGGAAATTGCCCCACGACTTTCCCGGGCCTCGGGTTCCACTGTCGCTGGCACCCAAGAACGCACTTCCGGAAACCTCCTGTATTGAACTTTCTGCTGCTTTAAAAAGGGGGACAGCCCTGGCACGTGCTTTTTCGGGGAAAACCACGTGATTACAGAACCGTTCATCACCCGGGTGTTTACAATGCAGAATCCATCACACACGTGGCAGGATGCAGGCAGTATGGGAACCCCGGGGAAAGGTAGAACCCTGGACATTCCCAAATGCTCCAGGCATTCATCCCATGACCCGGCCCCGTCGTTCATGTCATTGCAGAGGGCAAAGATAGGTAGAAAAGTAACCATACCCGGGCATGGAAGGGGTCTGGGACAAAACGGGGCGTCATTAAATGCCATTGCTTGGTAGAGGAGGAAGGGGGGTTTGAAGAAGACCTTTCAGACCGAGATGTATCAAACTGGAAAACCCCGCAGGGGGGTTGGGGAAAGCTGATCATGATCATTGTAATTAAGGGTACCTTAGAATTTCCCTTTTTTCTCACTCTGGGGTTTCCCTGTAAAAATAGCCCGGGTAAAAAGCACAGCCCTTTTAAAGGGAAAATTTAAAAATTCTGGACTAAAGCTGGGACCGCCGTCTATTAGAAAACACTTTAAAAAGAAGCAATACCAGAATTTTTAAAGTGGGATTTAAAGAGCATGTGCAAACCATGGGGTGTACAAACTTTCTCTCTCCCCCTCTCTTCTCTCTCTCCTCCTTTTCCTCTCTCTCTCTCACTCTCCTCCCCTTCTCCTCCCCTTTCTCTCTCCTCCCCCTCTCTCTTTTCTCTCTTTTCTTTTCTCTCTCTCTCTTCCCCCTTCCTCTCCGATCATGAAGTGTTACTGGGTGAAAAGGGCTGCTTCCTCGTCCCCCCCAAGACCGGGCCCGGGGCAGGGGGGGAAAATGGCCCCTTTGCTATCCGACCCCACCCGCCCCCGAGCAGTGGCCCCTCAGATCCCCAGGCAGTGGGCCAGAACCCAGGGGAAGGGACCCCCAGAAAACCTGGCAAAGGCCCCCCCCGAAAAATTTCCGCAAACGTCACCAAACCCGGGGAATTGGGTCACCCAAAACCCCGGGGAGTGGGCCCCCAAACCCCCGGCAGTGGGTTTACCCAAAAAAATAGGCAGTGGGGGCCACCCGAACCCCAGGCAAGGGCCACAAGAACCCCAGGCAGTGGACCACCAGAAACCCCAGGGGAGTGGACCGAACCCTGGAGGGGGACCCCCCAGAAAAAACCCAGGGAGTTGGGCCAGAACCATAGGGGAGTGGGAAACCCCCAAAAACTCAAAAGGGAGTGGACCGCCCCGAACTTTAAAGGGAGTGGCCCTCGGAACCCCTAGGGAGTGGACCACCAGAAACCCAGGCAGTGGGCCACCAGAACCCTGGGGATAGCCCCGGAACCCTGGACGTAGACCCCCGGAAATTTAGGCCGTGGTCCATCGAAACCCCCGGGAGTGGACCCCCAGAACCCCAGGGAGTGGGCCACCCCCCGAACCCAAAGGGAGTGGACCACCAGAACCCCGGGCCCGTTACCACCAAAACCCCAGGGAGGGACCCTCTGTACCCAAAGGGGTGAACCCTCAGAAAAAACCCAGGCAGTGAACCCTAGAAACCCCCGGGAGTGGACCATCAGTAACCCTAGGGAGGGGGAACCCCCCAGTTTCCCCGGGAGTGGACCATCAAAAACCCCAGGAGTGGACCATCAAATCCCAGGGGTGGACCCCCCGAAAAATGGGCAGGGACCCCACCAGAACCCCAGACAGTGGACCTCCGAAACCCCAGGCAGGGACCATCAAACCCTAGGCGTGGACCATCCCGTTTCCCCACACGGGGAAACCCCCAGAAACCCCCGGCATTGGGCCCTCCCGAACCCCCGGGGAGTGGACCCCTGAACCCTGGGGAGGGGACCATCAGAAAACCCGGGCAAGGGGGCCCTCAGAACCCTGGGCAGTGGGGCCCCTTTGTACCCTAGGGAGTGGGCCATCAGAACCCCAGGTAAAGGCCACAGACCCCAGGCAGTGGAAACCCCCATACCCCAGGGAACGGACCATCAGAACCCCGGGTAAGGCCAACAGAACCCTGGGGGAGGGACCCCAGAACCCAAAATAAAAGGACCATCAGAACCCTGGGGAGTGGGCCATCAGAACCCTAGGGAGTTGGGCCCCTCAGAACCCAAGGGAACGGACCATCAGAACCCTGGGCGTGGACCAACCCAAAATTAACGTGGACCCAGAACCCTAAGCAGTGAACCACTAAAAAACCCCTAGGGAGGGGAAACAGTACCCCGGCAGTGGACCCCCAGAACCCCGGGCAGTGGACCACCAGAACCCTGGCAGTGGACCCCAAACCCCAGGGCCCCGTGGAAAAATCAGAAACCCCGGGGGTGGACCTTTAATTCCCCAGGCGTGGGCCCAAACTTTTTGGCAAAAATTTTACCCCCGAACCAGGCAGTGGAACCCCTCAAACCCAGGCAGGGGGCCCCCCCGGACCCAGCAGTGGTCCTTTAGAACCCGGGAGTGGACCACCAAAAAACCCCGGCCAAATGGACCCCCCCAAACCCCAGGGAGTGGCCACCTTTTCCCCAGGGGTGGACCATCAGAACCCTGGGGAGTGGGCCCTCGTACCCCGTTTTCTCCTTTCAATTGGGAGTGATTTTTTCCTTACAATTTGGGAGTGATTCTATTTTCCCTATTTAAAAAAGTGAAATTTTATCGTTACAATTTTTTGATTTTAAATTTTTTACAATTGCAGTGATTCTATCTCCATGCAATTGTATTGATTTTTATCCCAAAACAATTGTGTGATTCTTCTTTATACCAAATGTAGTTTTTCCCTTTCCCTTTCAATTGCAATTTTTTGATTGATGGAGGGGGGTTCAAAGCCTTGATCCTGTTTTAGGCTGGGGGGGCCCGGGCTTAATTTCGATGGCTTCTTTGACTTTTTTTTTTGTGAGGGAAAGGGGTTGTTGATTGGATCTTGGTTTTTAGGGGGGTGAAAAATGGGCCCGTGGGTTTTACAAGTTCATGTATGGCAAAGTAGATCGGTTTTTGGGGTTTCCCCGTCGCGGGGGGTGGTTGGGCCTGCTTCCGCCAATGTAGGTATGGGTACGCCCTTTACACCCACCTGGTTAACTACCCCACACCGCTTTGGGGGGTTCGTTTTTTCTTTGGAAAAGGGGCATTTTGGGGGCGTGGGAGTTGGTGGGTTTGGGGGAACACTTTTCATCCAGGTTTTTTTAAGTCCTGGCTAGACGGGTCTGAGACTCTTTTAAAGTAAGGGATTTCCCCCTTTCACAGTGTTTATCTTGGAAGAAGGGTAGCGAAATTTGAGGGTTTTTCCCACATCCATTTCAGGGTATCCATTAGGGGGAAAAAGGGGAGTCCTTTAAGTGTTCTTTCTCTTTCAGCTCTTCCTCCCCTTTGAAAAACACAGTACAAAGGTTTTTTGTGCAAAGAGGGGGGTTGCCCAAAAGATTCTTGTGCGGCAGGGGGTTGGTTTTTAGTGAAAAATTCAGATATTGGTCAGTGTGGGGGGTTTCCAAAAGGGGGGTCTCCACCCTGGTCATGGGGGCCGGGGGGAAGAGTGTGCCCCGGAACCCGGGGTTTTTCCCTTTTACTTCAGTTTTGGAAATCAATTGGGTACTGTCGTCGATGGAATTCAGGTCGTGGTGAAGCTACGATTTCCTTGACTGGAATCGATGTGGGCGCAACACAAAAGTTAAGTCCTTTCTTCAGCACACTTGATTCACTGTCACTGAGAGCACGGTTGGAGAGATTGATAATCCATTTGTTTGTGTCAATGGCGTTGGAGGTCAGTAAGTTTCCGTTGGGGTGTTGTTTCTGGCGAAAGCGTTCGAAGTTTTCGAGTTGCCTGTGTTTGTAAACATTGAACTCGTGCGCATGCGCAAGGCGACATGAAAGTAAAATGTCGTCTGCTATTTCCTGTGGGAGGATTCTGTAAAGTTCCGCGTTTGTCTCTCGGATTTCGTCATCGAGCCTTCGGATGTTGTCGTCGCATTGTCAGATTCTTTCTTGGGTCAGAAGTCGTTCAGCTTTCTTCAAGATCTGGGAAACATTGATTCCATTTACACAAGTTTTTAAATGAAGGCTTGGGGAGTGGCTCGTTCACGATGGCACCGAATGTTGAAATGTTTATGGTTTTGCCATCTCGCTTGTTTGAGTTGTCGTTTTTCATGTTTCCTCACTGTCTTCAAGACTTCACGTCCATGTTGGCGAAATAAATAAAAATATAGATTTCTGGATTCTGGTTTCGACATTAGAAAAGTAGTTACAGACTTGGAGAATATTTCGACAGGGTCGCCCTGTCTTCTTCAGCTCACTGTTGCTGTTGTGGCAGCGAGGCTTGATGGGACGACTGTTGTGGGGGTTAACGGTTGTCAGGATCTGATTGTAGATGGTGAAGTGTACCAGGTAGGGTGTCAAGACTGTGCCCATACCTACATTGGCGAGACAGCATGACTACTCATCACCCATCTACAGGAACACCAAAACCGATCTACTTCTGCCATACATGAACATCTACAAGCCCCAGGCCAGAGTTTCAGCCCCCAAGAAACCAAGATCCTACCAACAGAGCCCTTCCTCACAAAAAGAAAAGTCAAAGAAGCCATTGAAATTAAGTCCAGACGCCCCAGCCTGAACAGAGAGCAAGGCTTTGAACCCTCCTCCCCCCCAATCTACAATCAGATCCTGACAACCGTTCACCCCCCCCCCCCCACAACAGTCGTCCCATCAAGCCTCGCTGCCACAACAGCAACAGTGAGCTGAAGAAGACAGGGCGACCCTGTCGAAATATTCTCCAAGTACGTTTTTGATTCTGAGTCTGTAACTACTTTTATAACGTATTCGTTTATTTACTTTTCCCCCCAAATCAATTAGTGAGTTACGTACGATCAACCCGTAAGAATGTTCTGGTGTATTCCCTTAACACGAAAGGAAGTCGCAAATGAGGCAGGGAACTGCTTACATTAAATAACAAGCAAGTACGGTAACTCTTGCTCCCGTGGTGAAATAAATGCACGATCATAACTCCAAAAGAATGCTGCTTACAACACTGAATTGCGTAGCAGATATGACAGTACAGACCACACAGAACAAACAAGGAAACATCCTATAAAGGATGTTCAAAGCTTGCCTGTACCAGGCATCTACACAACAACAACTGGATAAATGAATAAACACATATTCACATTTATTCAAGACTGGTACAGTCTTTCCGATCTTGATTACAGTTAGCCAAGTACATGGCCCTGTGTCTGCTTTGTATTTCAGATTATTTTGAATTAACCAAACCCTGAATATTTTTGGTGACAGCATGTCAGCTGATTCTCACGCCTGAAGACATGTGCATTCTTCAGCGTCTTCAGAAGATAAAGAAGTTATATTGAATTATAAACAAAGCTTGCTCTTATGTCTTAGATTGAAGAAATAGGGGGAGATACGCATTTATATCTGCAGTGGTAGATGATTCTGCCTAACTAACAGTATGTGCTTGAGTGGGTGAATGGGGAAAATGAAATAAATGCTTCTCAAAATGAGCCTTCAGCAAGCTTATATTCTCCAAGGGGGAGACATCCTCCAATAGGGAGGGAAACGCACTAACATATAACTCCTGGTCATATACCGGTATTTCGAAACTTGGTTGTTTCTCCTCAGTGACCGCGGAAAGTGGTAATTTGATTCCTCTGCCTTTTCAGTCTTAAGAAAAATGCAATCCCAGAAAAGGCTGGTGTGCAATACCGTAGTATGTTTGTTGAGTTTTCAAAAACCAACCAAAGGTGCCAATCTAAGAAGCAAAAGAAAATCATGAAAGAGCAAAACAAGCTAAATTTTCTTGTGAAAAGTAGAAAATATAAAAATATATCCTCTAAGACACAAGTGCTGAGGGCCAGTTCTTGGAATGAATCTGCAAGGGACTAAAATACAAAAACTAATAAATTCAATATTTCTTGCAGTCATTGCAACACCAAGCTGCTCTGTAAGTTGCTGGAACGGTGCTCGGTACTAATCTGAATTGGTAAATATATATATATATTATATATTATATATATTATATAATTATATTAATATTAATTAATTTATTATTTATATATATATATATATATATATATATCTATATATACCACAGTGAGAGGTATGTTCTTGTACCACAAGACCTTGTGGTTAGTTGCATAAATATATATATATATATATATATATATATATATATATATATATATATATATATATATATATATATATATATATATATATATATATATATATATATATATATATATATATATATATATATACCAGTTTAAAATAGGATTTTAAAATGAAGAGGTAAAACCTACAAGCTTGTTTCAAGCTAAAACGCTCTCCTCAGGGTACAGTTTGTGCATGCCACCGGTGTTATATATTGTGGTGTGTAGGCGTGTGAGTTCTGTGCATGTGGCACGTGGCCTGCCGGTTTTTTTCTTTTTGGGGGCGCGTTCAGGGGGGGGGGGGGGGGGGGCGTGTTACGGAATGGTGCATTGACAAAGATTTCCATTTATGCCTGCAATTGTTTATCATTTCTACTTTAGAGTTCAGGGATGCAAGGTGGGGTTTACATAATATCCGCCACTTTTCTGTAGTACATAAGTTGCATTTTTTAGAAATGTTGTTGTATGGTGTTGCTCTTTTTATAATTTTCCATGATATGTTGTAATCTTTTTTCTTATTTTTCAGCTTCCAAATATATTACTTAATTCTGTTTGGTTTTTATATTTTTCATTTTTGAAAGACTTTATGGTTTGCATATCTGGTTTTAAAGCGGTTTGCCGTGATTCCTATGTATGTTTCTTTATCACTGTCTGTTGTTACCGTAGCTTGGTACACAATATTGTTGTAGAGACATTTATTATTCAGAGGGCACTGGTCTTTTTTTGTGCAATTACAAGATAACCTTTCATCACCCTCTTTGGTGTGTGTTTTTTGGTTTTATTGGAAGAATCAATTATTTTTTAAGTTGGGATACCGAGTATGATAGCTTGACGTATTTTTGTGAATATTTAGATAGTAATGTTCTTTGGTTTTTAGGGAATTTGAAG
>JAFLJL010006343.1:0-11708 GCA_018398815.1 Conus ventricosus
ACCAACAGGTGTACCCATGGAAATATTTAAAATAAAACGCATCAAAAAATTTTATAAAACACAAATAAGGTAAAGGTAATGTTGCTTAAGCCCAGCAACTGCAAAGGGCCACATCGGGCTGTCACCTTTAAAATCACTCACAAGTATAACACATATAAGCAAATGTAAAAATGAGTGCCTAATTGAAACATGCCAAAACACACACACATATACACAAAAATCTGATGAACAAGCCAATGCACCACAACTACTTAACATGCTGGCAGAGTACCTGGTTTTTCCAATTAAAATATACTGAAAATGAAATAAAATCACAATCCTTCCTCCCTCCTAAGAAATCGTTTAAAAATGGAAGTCGACATATAAATTTCGTAAACACAGGAACGCTACTCTTTTGGTGAAAATTTAAACACAAGAACAAAATATCAAACTACATAAAAGCAGACTGATGGAAAAAAATGAACTAAAGCCAAATCACATCTCTAACCAACTTTCTAATCATTTCCAGTGAATTTCTTTGCTTGAGTTTAAGATTAAGATTAAAATTATAGTCCCGTCAACAGCAGAGGTTATCTCAGGACTGTCACCACGTTTCAAACTACCACGTATAATGTAAAAAAAGAATTAAAACCAAAACCTTACCCAACCCATTAAAAAAGGATTAAAAGAACTAATCCTAGGATTAAAAACCAACACTTTGAATCACTAACTGTACTCTGCAAAAATCAATACTGGGTATAGAATATCTAACAACACCAAATTCACACACGATGAATAAATTCACTTCTTTCAGAAGTTAAAAATACTGTCAGGGGAACATCACGAAAAAGAATCTTCATGTTATCTGCAGTGTAATGTTTCCTTCTAATGTCGTATAAATCCCAGCATCTAAAAGAATATCACATTTCTTTCTCGCTTTCTGCATATTTCTTTGCTTCTGTGGTTGCATTTTGTCAAAAATGAATAATTATAGAGGGTTGTTGCTAAAACAAGTTTACATCATATATCTAAGAGATCTGAAAAGAACAATTAATTTTCTTTAACAGTGGAACAAGTCTGCATAACCTTCAAAATTTTAGTCTGAAAGTAAGAAGACTTCAGGCAGTAATTGAAGCATCAGAGTGAAAGTAGAATTACTAGGCCACCCAACGAACGGAACTACCATGGTAGAAAACAGACGTAACATGCCATGACCTATTGGTCTTCTTCAGGCAGACCAATAACACTGAAAACATTGAAAACAGAGTACGAACACACAGTCGCTCCAGAAGACACTTGAGAGAGAACAGACCTCCACCATCGTTAACCACATCCTGGACCTGCCTTGACTCAGATCCACACCATGGGTTTGTCACTGGTTTTTCTTCCCACCAACTTAAAATCACTTAAGTGGATTTTGCAAAATCTTGCCAACAGATCCTGAACCCCCTCTCTGATGCAGATTCACAGCAAAACATAAAACGGCTTCATCCTTCACCCTCATTCCATCTGTCCACCAAGTCTGAATGAAATTAGTTTTTCAGTTACTTGGTGACCGACAGACAAAGCAACCAACCAGCCACAAGTGGCTGGAAACATTTTCTCCTTGTGACTTGCAGGCAGAAATTAAAAACATATGTAAAAGAAGTTTTTTCTGTTCAACCAAATGCAAGACACGAACAAAATTTAAAGGCAAAACATGATGCGTTTCGACCACTTTGGTCTTCTTCAAGCACAAGACAAACCAACACCCAAAACAACGAAAATGAAGAAACATTGCACATCCATTCTGTGTCCAATCTGAGGAGATAAAATGATGTTCTTCTTCTTTTTCATTGCCTTGAATGTTGTTTGTCTTGACTGAAGAAGACCAAAGATGTCGAAACGCGTTGCGTTTTGGTCTTTTAATTTCTTTTGTCTCTTTCGTTCCGTAACCTTCTTTTAAGTTTAATTATCTCCTTGGTGAAGGTTAAAAAGAAAAAGAACAAAAACACACTACAGCACAACAACAAGAATTTTTACATGTTTCATTGCTTTTAAGATCTTGACCTCTCCCATTACTTGTGACGACATTCTGGAGAAGAAAAAAAAACAGCATTGTTACAAACAAATCGCAGAATGATTTCCCTTTCCCTCTTGATGAATATTCAAAGGTACACATCCCACCAATATAATCAAAAGGGAACAGTAGTAAATTCCTCTTATGACTTGGATATAGTTTTTAGAAAAAACTCTACGTTTTTTTCTTTTATAATAGAGAAAGGCTAAAGGGGTAGGGGAAGGGGGGAAGGGGATGTGGGGGAGATGAGAGAGAGAGAGAGTGACACACACACACACGAAAGAGAGAGACCACACAGAGAGATTTAGAAAGAGAGACAAACAAAGATCAACAGAGAGACAGAGACAGTAAGACAACATGCGAAGAATGAAAATGTTCAATCTGAGACTGTCATAGATCTACTGTCAGTCACTCATCTTTACAGTGGCGTGCGGAAAGACAGGCATTCAAACACATTCCACTGCAAAAGACTTTTGGGACACTTCCCATGGAAACACTTGAGTAATGAAGACACCAAGGAGGATTCTAGGTTTACGTTTCCTTCCCCTCATTCACAGCGCCCTGGGAACAGCTGAATGAGCCCCTGATGCCTGGGTCACCTATCTTTTTTATTTTTCCCCTCTGCCAAATCCCACCCGAACATCCACAAAAAAATTAACAAATAAATTTGGGGGGGGGGGGGGGTCCTCCTGTACCTCTGGCACATTCTGTCTGATTTGACAGCAATTGGGAATCGAAGAGAGAGTTTTACCAGAAGAAAAAACACAGAAATAGAAAAACACAAGTGTCTGTTGCTTCAGGGTCTCTCCTAGACCTTATGCTTTATAGTAAAACCTCTGGACCTTTATAGGAAGAAGTCTTCATTATGAGGTGCATATGTCACAGATAAAAGTAAAAATCCCCCCCCTCCTATCCCCTCCCCTCCCCGTAACCTCCAACCCCGAAAAACAGATTGTCTTCATTAAAGTGAGTCTTTATTGAGAGGATAATATTCCGGTACTGACAAAAAACCCAAAATGTTCTTGAACCAACAAACAATCTACAGAAGGAAGTCTTTATAATCCAATGTGTCCTTAGGGGGTTTGGTTCACAGTACAAAAACACAATCAACAGAAACCTCCCACATTCTCATGATGGCGAAAATATTGACTATTTACCTCTTCAAACTCATACAGAATCAAAGCACAATCAACAGATCCCAACCCCCCCAAGCCATCACACCAACACCAGGAAACCATTTCATAAAAACCCGTTACGATTACTCACAACAGCAGATGATCCCCCGACGGAGAATTTCTTTTTCGGATGATCTTGCAGGCAAATTTACCCACAGGATCCTTTTTCACAAACGCTAGCCGAACCTCCCCACATGCTCCTCTGGGTAACAAAGGTAACACAGACATGCCCACATAAAACATCCCCACCAAAATACAACATTTCAACAGAAAATTTTTCCCCTGGTTTTTCTGTGTGTCCCCGGGTTTTGTTCTGTGTGCTACATGAAGGAAACGGGCTAATGAAAGCATGATTTGTTTGAAGTTATATTCATGTAATTAATATTCACTTTTTAAACGCACACATTTAACTATCATTCTTCTCAAGTGAAACGGGAAAGGACTAAAAGGTCTGTGAATTTGGAGAAAGGAAGAGAACACACATTAGACCAGGTCCCTAGGTAACAAACATTTAAACTGAAATCACAAACTAAATCATTGGGGCATGGTGACCAGTATGAATAACATTTTGATAGAAGCACCAGTTTCTCTACAGGTATGTTGTTAATAAAATGACCACCCAAAGTTACAACTGTCCATCGTCGCCTGTCTAAGTTTTTATTTTTTTCCCCCACACTTTTAATCAGAAAAGGTTTTTAAAAGCAGAAATCCACCTTTGTATGGATTTCTCTAAAAATAAAAACAAGTCCAATTTTTTTTTCCTTTCTTTTTTCTCCTCCCTTTGGCAAGACCAAAGGTTCACCATCAATGAAATTTTGGTGTATGGACCATTTTTTTCTTATTACCAATGAATGCAACCATATTCCAACTTTTGGGATACACATCAAGTTTAAATACCCACTAAATCTTCAATCAAGGGTACTCAACTCATCCAACGCCTTTAAGTCAAGAAAAGCTCATTTACCTTCCCAGCACTTTGGTCAAAGTATATTTGTCTGTCAGCTCCTTGGGCAAATCACTGTCTTCCTTGGCGTTCAGTCCATAACACGAAGGCGGGAGACCGGGATTGAAGGAAACAACAAAAACAGAATCGGGTCTCACATCTTTTTAAAACAAACAAACCCTCTGCCCACTACAGATTTGAACAAGCAACACCTCATTTATCCCGGAACAAAATTTAGAAGAATGGCTCATGCAGATTTGACAAAAAAAAACAAATTTAAGCCTTTACACGTACCTGATTAACCTTACTTGTTCTGGGTTGAAAACCATTTTTTAACTCTTTAAACAACAACTCAACAACACAATTATACAATTTTGTAAATTTTGGTACAATCCTCTCACAATTTAAAATCTTTTCTCTTTTTTTGTCTTATAGTCGGCTACACTTTTCCCTGAAATAGATAAGCCAAAATTTCAGCTTACAGAACATGGGCAGACTGATCCCAAGAACAACATTTGGCTAAGCCATTTAACCTTTACAGCATCAGTTGACAAATGTGTGTTTTGAACAGACAATGCAATGCCTACTACAAAACAACTGCCAATATTCACAGAATATCATTTTGGGGTTTATTTTGCAAAACCTTTTCGTTCCTGGTTCAAAAATGGCCCTCAAACCTCACATTGAAATACTAGATTTTCTTCAGATAATTCAGAATTTGGGAAAAGATGTTTAAAACTGGGAAATCCCAGGGCATTTTTAGAAGGGTTCGCAGCTATGCTGTTTTTTTTCTCCTTCACGTCTCCCCCCCCCCCCCCACCTCCCCCCCCTCCAATTCTCACCTCTTCCCACTTCCCCCCTTCCTTTTTCCCCTTGCATCTGAACACCGATAACAGGACCAAATAAAACCTTAAGAAATCTTGGACTAGTAATAACCCTAAAGCAAAGACCACACTGACATGTCTCGCCTTCTCACACACACACACACACACACACCAGACGGCTGCCAAATATAATGGCTCTGTTCATTTCACATGCACAACACTGGACGGAGTCATTCCCACCTTTGTTCTTCTTCATGGCCAAGCATTTTATCGTTGTTTTTTCAACACCCTGGTTTCCTTTCCCTAAGGAAGTAGGAAAACACCGAACACACACCACACACACACACACACACACACACACACAACACACACACACCACACGTACACACACATGTAATTTTGTGCGCTGTTATGTTTGAAACCCTAAAATGGTACCAAAAACAGTCGTAGAATAATACAGGTATTGCCCTTTGTCCATGCGCATGCACATGCACTACCACAATCAAACAAAAGTCGAAACACAGACCATTCAAAGACAATCGTCTAAAAATATTAATAAGACACAATGCAAAGAAAAAGAAAAAAAAACGGGGGAGAGAGAGAGAGACTGAGAGAGACAGACCAGACAACTGAAAGAGAGAGACACAGAGAGACAATAGGAAAGACAACATGTATGTAAAAGAAAAAATGAAACAGACAAATATACAAATGGGCAGAGAGACACAGAGAGAGAGAGAGAGAGAGAAAAGAGAGAGAGAGGAGAGAGAGAAAAGAGAGAGAGAGAGAGGAGAGAGAGAGAGAGAGAATGAGAGAATAAGAGAGACAGAGAAACAGTACAGAAAAATTATCCAGAAACACTCTTGAGCCACTTAAGAATAAACAGTGCATCACAGCACCACGCATCAATTTCTTGGCATCAACTAGGAAAAAGTCCATAAATCACAAACCTATACACATGTTCTAGCAAAATCCTAAACATTTTTTTCATTTAGAAATAGAGTTTGTTTCTTACCCGCCAATGACATTGACAAACAAAGCACATGACAAGACACGATGCATTTTAACCACTTGGGTCCTTCTTTAGGGCGAAAAAATAAATCACATTTAACATTTGGGACAGTAAAAAACAAAGAAAAGAAAAAACGAAAAAAAGAACGAAAAATGACTCATCCGTTGTTGTCCATTTTTTTCTCCCCACCACATGGACAACAACGGATGAGTCATTTTTTTGTTCTTTTTTCGTTTTTTCTCCCCACCACATGGACAACAAACGGATGAGTCATTTTTTGTTCTTTTTTTTTTTCGTTTTCGTTCTTTTTTTTGTACGCCCAAATGTTAAATGTGATTTATTTTTTCGCCTGAAGAAGACCCAAGTGGTTGAAAAAGCATCGTGTCTTGTCATGTGCTTGTTTGTCAATGTCATTGGCGGTAAGAAACAAACTCTATTTCTAAATTTTACTTCGTTCCCCCCCCATCAGTCACTCCATTTTGAAATTTTATCATTTGTTTTACATGAGTGGAACTTTTTCCAATCTAAACCTCCCAAAAACAGAAAGACTAGACCTGGAAAATTTGGGAGATTTTGGGGGTGGAAGTTGGGAGGAAGGAGGGGGAAATAAACCAAAGCAGCTGAACAAGACAGAGATTTAGAACGAAAACACTCACCAACTTTTTCTCCATTGACGAAGGTACCATTGCTGCTGGCATCTTCCAGAAGATATGAACACCAGTACTGGTGCCTTCTGCCCACACAATTTAGCACAGGATTCAGTGCATTAAATGAAAAGATTCCCAACCTGCCACTTCAAACTATATTTCTCTCTCCTCTCCTCTCTCCCTTCTTAAATACATCACTCAGACATGTGTACCTAAAATTTCCATTTTTTAGCAGTATATTCTAAAGCAAGAACAGCAGTATAATTTTAAAAGCAAGAACAGAGTATTTCCAGTATTTTGGTAAACTTTTTGCTCTGGACAATTTGTCACTGAAAGTTTAAGATAGCCACGTTACAAGTTCTTTAAAAATGACAACTGAAACTGACACTACCCAAATTTTGAAACAACCCGTTTTCCCATTAACCATGAAAGCATTTCACATTTTAACAGGTGTATGTTTGGCCCTGCGGGGTAATTATGAGACTTATTCATAAAAGGATGTACAAAACACACCAAGAAATTGGGTGCACATCATCATCCACCATGACACATCTGACTCTACCTCATTTGCATGTTCTAGTGTATGATTTGCACTGACTAATTCAACGACTGAAGGCACAGCTGTACTGAGTCCTGTTCATCTATTTCACAGGAGCTGGTGGAAGATTTCATGTATACGTCCAAGTTCCTTTCAGACAAATTACCACAGTCAGCCACATCTCCCGCCTGACGTGATCCTTGAGTTTTTGAGAGAGATTAACATTTTTCCCTGATTTAAGATTTTACGGAAGAAAGATTTTTAAACGAGTATCTGGTGCGTTTCTAGAAGATTCCATTTAAGAGATTGTAAAAGGTGGTATTTTTTTTTTTTTTTTTTAAACGACTTGTGAGTTGATTTTAACGTGGTGACAGCCCTGATGTGGCCCTTTGCGGTCGGCTGGCATAAGCAACATTATCTATCTTATCTTATCCTAATTAACGCAGCCCATATCTGTAGCACTTGTCTTCGCAAGAAAATAAACTGTGTGACCATAAACCCATACAGAACTCAAACAAGCAGAAATAAATTCAATGAAAATGTAAAGGCTGGCATCTCTATCATGCAGATATATACAAACACCCCACACACACACACACAACCACACACACAACACACACTCACGCACAACACACACACACCACACACACACAAAAACTCCTGCTGTGTGATAAGTGTCATTCATCACACAAGCAAGTTACATTTAGTGTTACTGGTCAAATGTCTGCTGTAAGTACGAAACACTGTAGGCCTCTTTCCAATACTTGTTCTTCAAGAGGAAAAAAACAATAAACAAACAAACAAAAAAGCTTAAAGGCCCTCAACAAACGAATCCCTGAAACATTTTGAATAAATCACATGATCATGCTATTACACAGAATCTCTCAATAGCCATGCCAGAAATCCTAGGAGAAAAGTGAGATCTTTAGAAGAAAGAATCTTGTTTGATGGTGAGTACAGCCAACAACAACAAAAAAGCGCTTTTTGAAAGCAGGGGTCTTCATCTAGAGGGTCTTTATCGGCCAGCTTCAATGTCCAAGCAGACTTACCCGTATCAATCTGAAGTGGACTTTGCTGTAGGCCTGGAAACACTGGTTGTTTTTGCCTGCGTTGCTGAAGGCAATGTCGCAGTTATCTCCCCTGCCAAAGGAATACTCCTCTTTCACAAGATCTGGAACAGAATAAAAATAATGTGCTCTGCTTTCACAAGATCTGAAACAGCATAATGTTCTGTTTGCTTCCAGAAGTTTTCAGCATGTTACATTTTTTTTAAATTGTATGCTAGCAATTAAACTGGGACAAGAAAAAGAGTCTTCCCCCATCACTATTTATAACATGATTTTTGAGTCCAGATATCAAATGTATTTGGATGAGAGAGCCTGGCTGACAACTGTCCTTCTTTTGTTGTTGTTGTTAATTATAAGCATCTCTGTACACGAAAAAATAAGAAAATCAAGCTTCATAGTTCATTTTCTGCATATGCATGATTTCATTCTTCACTTTCGACTGTAAAAAGACAGAAAAGCACTTCTCTTACAGAAGAGGATAAATCAATTATGAAGTTTTAAAGATCTCCAGCTCCTCCCCCCCCCCCCCCCCCCCCCCCAAACACACACACCAACTTTTCTTTTTCTCCTTTGTTTTTCAAATGTGGATGAAGGTGTGGGTGCGTGTGGTAGTTGTGATGGAACTGAAACAAACTGATGGCATATTCATCAAATGCAAATTGTCACAAGGGCTACAGTTTTCTTTCTTCTGTTTTTGCATTGTGCTTGGATTTTCATTTTGGTGTTGATATCATTCCTGTCTCTTGTCTTCTTAACCCTTTCAACATCATCATGCCCATGCAGATTCTTTGTCCTTTCCCATGGATGCACAGCCATACTCAGGGTTGCCCTGCCACAGACTCAGCATCAGGAGTCACATATGTAATCAAGATCAAGTAATCATTGGGCAGCCTACCACAGAACACCTTGTTTTACAGCCAGTCAGCTCTTTAGCACCTATCAGATCCAACATCAGATGGCACATCCCATACTAACTGCTCTACAAACAACAACTGCTTAGCTGTGTACCCACTGTCACCAAGCCTTTTCCTCCACAGAGCGCCTTCACTTCAGTCCAACAACAGTCCCTGTGAACCTGCCGACACAACAGACTTTCACATGCACTAACCATGGGAGAGACCTGAGGACACTGAAATTGTGGTAACGTGTGAGCGGGGGCATGATGGGCCACATGTAGATGGATGCCTGTCATAATCTCACTGGGTTGTTTATCTCAAACTGGAACAGCTCAGCTGCTTCGGAACTAAGACCACAGGTCTAAAGAAAGAAAGAGCCAATAAAGTCACAAACAGTTATGGGTACTCTGACTGGCTAAATGACCAAAACATGAAAGCTGTCAGGACAAGCAAGTATGTTCTCACAGTGAACAAAGAGATTTAAACCTCAGTGTATCCAATTTCCATCTGTCTATTCATCATTTCAGCTTTTTGTCTGTTTTTCCATCAATTCTTCAAAAACAAAAACAAAACTGTTCAAGACTAGATCTCTGAACACCAACTGAAGGCACAATCCTGCTTTTGAGTCGATATCAGATGACCAGTGCTTGGGAGTTTGCCACAAGGGCTCCCAAAACACAAGTACAGGCATGGCTCTTGGGGTACTCTCTTGAAACAAAAGAGATGCATTAAGTTAACCAGCCACTGTGGCGAAGTGGTTAGCGTCGCAGACTCCCGTTAGTAGGTCATGGGCTTTGATTCCAATCTGAGCCATTCTTTGAGTGGGATTTTTCCATTCTTACTAGCCAACCAGAGTTGAGTTTTCTATGGGCTTCACTAAGATAAGACTTGGAGGGACCACATGGTCATGTTCATCCACTTTAAAGCTGCGCCTCTGAAAGTGTTCCTAAACTTCCTTACCAACCCTGCAGTGTCTGTATCTCTCAGGTCTGGCTGACACCAGAACATATCATGAAAGTATGCATAGAGTAAAAGAGTGCAGCCCTGTCACATAATCTCAGACCACAACGGAAATATGTGGCCCATCATCCATCAATCACCATTTATAGAATAAGATATCTCAAATTCTGCAGCCCTTCATGCCCAGCTCTCATGGTGACCTGAGTTTCAATTTCCTCTCCTCTTCTATGCCTTTGTTGATGTTCTGTCTGGTCACCAACATCAATCAAATTCATGGGACCGTCACTGGACAGATATGGCGGCACTCTCTAGAGACCCACTTGCGCTCCCTCCGTGACTGAGCAATTATTGTCGTCAGTGGGGCTTAGTATGTAGTGCCCTGTGCATGCAGGATCAGAACAGGCGCCACTGAACACCGTCAAAGTGATCTGGCAGCAGTGCAGTGTCTCCTCTGGTGGGTTTGCCTCATGACAATTTGGCAATGACTGCTCCCAGTGGATTGTCAGTGCCTGGGTTGTGACGGAACAAGCCAGGCTGTGGCTGAGGGACCTGGAATGAACGGCAGTGCTGCTGAGGTGGCCGGGAAGATCACACACACACACACACACACACACACACACACACACACACACACACACACACACAAAGATGCTCTATATCTTCTCTCAGGATTCTGTGGGATGCGCTCTATAACTGACTTCGGTCAATCAAGACATGAGCAAGTTCTTCATGTACTGTACCACATAACTGATGCTTAAAAGCATCAATTATGTGCACCACCATGACACACATGTCTTTAAACAACTGCTGGTGCTGCTCCTTCAGACCATAGCGTGAGCACCGCACACAGCAAAATAGGAGACAGTCACTGGTCTTCAAATCAAGGTCATTGACTGGTGAAGTCAGTGCAGTTCCTGCTACCATTCTTCTACATTCCGAAAGACGGTTACTTTGACTTTTCTCCAGTATCACATTCTCTCCATCTCAAGGGCATCTTTCATCCCCATATCTCCATCCACACAATCTACCACCCTTTCCACAGTCACTCCCTCTAAACTTGTTTTGACTGACTGGTTAGAGGCCAGAGTAAGATAGGAAGCAGAGTCAAGGTGAATTACAAGCGGGTCTGTAATTGGTTACCTCATTGACAGTTCTTGGCCAGTGTGTAGCTCAGCAGTCGTCCCCCACCTTCCTGCTTTAGTGTACTGGCTTACTCTCCCAAACCTACACGTGTGTGTATGTGTGTGTGTGTGATTTGTGTGTGTGATATGTGTGTGTGTGTGTGTGTGTGTGTGTGTGTGTGTGTGTGTTGTGTGTGTGTGTGTCTGTGTGTGTGTGTGTGTGTGTGTGTCTGTGTGTGTGTGTGTCTGTGTGTGCGATGTGTGTGTGTGTGTGTGTGGTGTGTGTGTGTGTGTCTGTGTGTGTTGTCTGTGTGTGGTGCGATGTGAGTGTGTGGTGTGTGTGTGTGTGTGTGTGTGGTGTGTGTGTATGTGTGTGTGTGTGATGTGTGTGTTGTGTGTGATGTGTGTGTGTGTAGTGTGCATGTGTGACAATGAGTGTGTGTGTGTGTTGGGTGTGTGTGTGTGTGTGTGTGTGTGTGTGCGTGCACCA
>JAFLJL010006344.1:2500-25859 GCA_018398815.1 Conus ventricosus
TTTAAAATAAAAAAAAAAATTGGGGAAAGGAGACAGGTCAAGGATTTTGAAAAGCTGTAATGTGTGGGCAAGTTTTTAGAAAAGTTGGCAAGCGTGCTTTTTTTTTTAAAGTTTAATGCATCCTGAATGTAAAACCAAGACTTGCCAGGTTGTGCAGATTCACAGTTTTTTTCCATAGAAGTGAAGAAAACAATATGGCTGCCTGTCGAAAATGATTACCTACGACGTGATTACTCTGGAATCTTTTTGATACAAAGGGCAAATTCTCAGCAGTTTATTTTACACCATTGACACTTGTCCTACTATACTATAACTGTACTAAGTGGGAAAAAAACACACATATTAATTGATTTGTTCTTATAGAACAGGGAGTACTTCAGAATGGGAACGAAGAAATGCTGTCTGTGTGTGTGTCTGTCTGTCCGTCTGTGGTCAAAATGTGTTCCACTCGCTCCAGACAAAACTACCGGGCCGATCTTTCTCAAAATTTGTATGTTTGTTATGGGTCACGGATGATGACCAATGTTTTATTTTACCGTGACATTCGTTACTAACGGCTATAAATGGCCCATAACGGTTTTTATTCTTTATGGAAGATCTCAGAAAGTACTTGGTCGATCTTTCTGAAAATTTGTGGGTATGTTCATTATAGGTCACGGATGATGCCAGATGTTTACTAACGGCTATAACGGCCCAAAACGGGTTTTCATCTTTATGGAATATCTCACGCGTATTTAAGATAAACTGGGAGTACGTTTATATGCTTTGCATCTTGTTTTGTTTTGCTACAATCACCCTAACGGTTTTTGGAGTGGTTGCTTCTTTCAGACTAACAACTGAGTAACGTGACAATGGAACCTGTTTGCAGTCTATAGCGGCCCATTCAGCCTCCTGATTCACAGGACTGTTTCATCTGTCAAGAGGAAAGGAAAAGTGACTGGCAACAGTGTGGAGAACAAGGACTGGCGACGTTACAGAATGCTTCAAGAATAGGGACAGTTTGGGTGATGCAGACAACAGGCCTGCATTGACAGAATATATGCACTGCCTTCATGTCTTCCTCAGAATACTCTCTGGTGTCATAAGTCTTGCTATGCAGCCTTTTACAAGTAAAAACCACATAGAAAGACTTGAGAATAGAAGGAAACTTTCAAGCCCACAACGACGTGAACCAAGGACGTCAACTACAAACCTGTGAGCGCTATGACGCCAGTCTACTGGGAGGCCTGCATCTTCTGCCAGATGACTATGTCAAGGGAACACTATGTTCAGTTACTACATTTAAGATGAGTGATAAAATTCTGGACTTGTCAAAATATGACCAAGAAATGCATGTACAATTGGCAGGAATCAGTGACCTAATAGCAGCGGAAGGAAAGTACCATCCCAATTGTTACAAGAAATTTGCCTGTTATGCCTCATAAACAAAAGAGACTGCTGAAAAGACTGATCTGGCTATGAGTGGCTGGCTGCCGAAATCAGCGAGTCGGCCAAGAAAGCACATGTACTTCAGCTCACTGAAGTTTGGAACCGCTACTGTGGGCTGGCACATAAGGCAGACATTGAGATACCTGCATCATACATCAGTAGGTCTACGTTCAAGGAAAAATTCCAAGTGGTTGTGGAGATTCCTTTGACTTCATCACTATACCTAAGAAAGATGTGCTGCTCGTCCCAAGGAAGTTTGAGCACATGCCCTTTGACCTTACCTCAGATGATCAGGAACTATGTCTAATCTCCAAGTATCAACCGCCTGATGAAGAGTTTTCTTGAAATGGTTCATGCAGCATTATCCGGTTGGGTGGTTTTCATACCTCCATGAAATTTGTGGAGGTGATAGGCAAGCATGTTCAGTCCCTTGCTTGGCCAGAAAACTGCTGAAAGGTCAAGGAAGGAAAGTCGTACGACAAAGGAATCAGGGCCCACAAGATAACCTATCAGGCAATGTGGAGGATACTTCTGCCTCAGTTGTGAGTTTAATGGAAGACAAGACTCTTGATCTACAAAGAGCTCCATGAAAAGTGCACGGACCCATTGAAGACACACTATCCACGCTGTCTTCAAAAGAGTTTCAGGAGTGCATGGAAAGTTTCCTCACGACCAACACTAACCCAAGCTTCAAGCTTTGGTGGGGATATCTGCAAATGGTGCAAGTCCTGCTTCTCTTCACCTGTGCTCAGAGGAATGGAATCTGGGACTTACATCTGCATGCTTTCCAGTGTATGTTGCCCTACTTCTATTGGTACAACCAAAGCACCCTGCACACCAAGTTTCAACATCCTATGTTGAATGGTGCTTGAGATAAGGCTAAAATTATATTTTCAGTGTTCAAGGTCATACGACCTTTGCCTTGAGATTGATGGTCAACAATATTCGAAGGGGCATGAGCCAAAGCACCTTCACACCAAGTTCAACATCCTATTTGACTGGTACTTGAGATATGGCTAAAAGGTTTTTTTTTCAGTGGTTTTTTTTTCAGTGTTCAAGGTCATACGACTTTGACCTTGACCTTGATTGATCAACAGTATTCGAGGGGCATGAGCCAAAGCACCTTCACACTAAGTTTGAATATCCTACGTTGACTGGTGCTTGATATATGGCTAAAAAATATATTTTAGTGTTCAAGGTCATACGACCTTTACCTTGAACCTGATCTTGACAGGTCAACAATATTCGGAAGGGGCATTGCCAAAGCACGTGCACTCCAACTTTCAACATCCTATGTTGACTGGTGGATATGGCTAAAATATATTTTCAGTGTTCGAGGTCATACGACCTTGACCTTGGTTTGATCGTCAACAATACTCGGAAAGGGCATGAGCCGAAGCACATGCACTCCAAGTTTCAACATCCTTTGTTGAATGGGCCTGAGATATTGCTAAAAATGGATTTTCAGTGTTAAAAACACACACGCACGCACACAGAAGCGCGCGTATGTACACACACACACACACACAACACACGCACGCATGCACGCACACACCGTGGACCCCAGGAGCCACACACACCCTGGACCCCCGAAGCCACACACACACACACACACACACGCGCGCGCGCGCGCAGGCACGAATGCAAGCATGCACACAAAAACACTCGCGCACGCACGCGCGCGCAGCGCACACACACACATACAAACACACACACATACAAACACACACACACACACACAAATACAACGCGCGTTTGTACACGCACACCCATATGCACATGTGCAATGCAAACACACACACACTCAAAACACACACACACACACACACACACACACACACACACACACACACACACACACACTATAAAGAGTCTTACCTTGAATAATTTCTGCACAAACGAGGTATCTTTAAAATCTGAAGTAGATTTTGCTAAACGAGCGTGAGAAATCCAATCAATAACAAGATGCAAAAATTCTGACTCTCATGCGGCTGCAATCGCTCCAAGTTGTGAATAGGACACATTTAAAGACTCCCTAGCAGTGATCATTTACCAATAGTTATTTCCATCAAAGTAAAACAAACTATTTCTGATCTCACAAAAGATCAAATCCCAAAATTTAACTACAACAAAGTGATGGGATAGATTTGAAAAAATCTTTCTATTTCAACTCGAGGAGATCAGGTTTATGACCCCCCCCCCCCCCCCCCCCCCCCCCCCCCCCCCCCCCCCCCCCCACCTGGTCCCCCGACAATTTTACACAATGCCACCACTTTATTTCATTTATCACAATGACCATAAACCTACAGACTTTTTGCTCACTCTAACAAGATCACTTCCACCAACATTAAATATTTCCCTTTTATTTCCCCACTGGCACTATTGTACCAATGCCACACATTTTTCCACTTACATGAAAAATGATCATCACCTATATACGCTGATCTAAAATGACAACATCACATCACGGGATACGTCATCATGAACCCTTTCAATGAAAATGTAATGGCAATGAGGAAGCTGACCAATTGCAAAGGAAGGAGGACACCACCCCCAAGGGGAAACGGAATCTTTTTGAAAAAAACAAAAGTTTATCAAGGAGAAGCAAAAAAAAGAGGTTTGAGCACCCCGACTTCAACAAGAGGTGCATCTACGGGCGCCCAGATCCGACCAATGAACTTTGTGAGACGAGGACTGGGCATTCCAACTAAACATCACGCCACAATATTCCCACTGGCGAGCCCTTAAATATCCAGCAGTAAGCCCCATGCGAAAATTTTCAGCAAAACTTAGAGCAAACCAACCCTGCCAACACCCTGATGAAGGAACGAAGAAGAAACCATCCAAAATTTACGTTGACTCAAATACACACCTACAGTCATTGATCCCCCCCCCCCCCCCCCCAAACCCGCATCATTATCAATGCCACACAGAAAATTCCATGACAGTGACAGCATACCACATACCTTTAATTCAATTGAAAAAAACCGCATCCTTCAGTCATTGACCTTTCATTTACACAGGCATTTTTCACCAATGCCCTGCATTTTTCCCAGTTATAAAAATGATTATCATCCTATAGCACTTTTTGTTACAATGATCATCACCCACTTTTTTTTCCCCCCCCGTTTTTTATGTGATATATTGTGTTTTGTGTGAGGATGTGTGTGTGTGTGGGATGTGTTGGTGTGTGGTGCGTGTGGTGTTGGGGGTGTTGGTGTTGTGGATGTGTGGGTGTGTTTGTTGTGGTGTTGTTGGGTGTGTGTGTGTGTGTTGTGTGTGTGTGAGTTTTTTTGGCAAAACAACATTTTTTCCCATTGTTTCATTTCCTCATTTTCTTTCCAACCAGTACTATTATCTTTATCCTAATACCAAACACTATTCATTTCCCACATTTAGTCTTTTTAGATCAAAATTTCACCCCAAACGTTTATATTTTTTTCCCCTCCCCCCCCCCCCCCCCTTTTGGGTTTTGGGGGGTGTGGTGTGTGTGTGTGGGGTTTTGGTGTGTGTGTGTGTGTGTGTGTGTGTGTGTGGTGTGTGCCGGGTGTTGGGGCGTTAAAGAGAGAGAGAGAGGTTGTGTGTGTGTGCGTGGCTGGGGTGTGTGTGGTGGTGTGTGTTGGTGTTGTGTTTTGAAAAAAGGTAACGTGAGGCGATCATGTAACCACTCTCCTAAAAGGGGCTTTTTAAAAAAGGGGCAAATTTTTCCCCTAACTTTTTTACATGTTAAAAGGTGTTTCAAAAATGCAAAAATGGATTTGCATTCAATGTCTCACTCACCCATTCGGCAACACGTCCAAATCACACAACCACACACCCCACACATTTTAACCCATCCCCCCCATTCGTTCAGATGCCACTTCCGGTATCATCTACCGTTTGCCTTTTACAAATTTGTATCCCCTGACCACCTCACGGCCTTTTTACAAACCAAAGCTTGGGGGGGGATACACTCCATAGTAGCTCAGAGAGCCACCCGAAGTCCCCGCCTCAATTGCGACATTTCACCCCATTTTGATAT
Source organism: Conus ventricosus (assembly GCA_018398815.1). Lineage (NCBI taxonomy): Eukaryota > Metazoa > Mollusca > Gastropoda > Neogastropoda > Conidae > Conus > Conus ventricosus. The sequence goes on from JAFLJL010006344.1 coordinate 7,950, forward strand.
CACCCCAGGTTTTTTAAAAGGGCAGGGTTGTGTGTTGTTGTGTGGGGTTGTGTGGGGTGTGGTTGTGTGTGTGTTGTGGGTTAAACACAGATACCCCTTTTCTCATTGATATTTCAATCTCTTTTTAACCACATGACAATTAACCCAACACAATTCACCTGCTACAATAAATACCACCCACAGTATTGCCCTACTTTTTTTTCAACAACCTATTCCATAATCCCCCCCCCCCCCCCCCCCACACTACGTATGTGTGGGGGAGAGATATAACTCCCCCCTCTCCCCCCTCCCCCACTGCCCCCCCCCCCTTTTTTTTGCCCTCCCCCCCCCCCCCCCCCCCCCCCCCAATACCTTATCACCCATTGATCATTTTTCACCCTCCAATCAATCAGCATTACCCACATCCCCACATAAAACCACCCAAAACATAACTACTATCACACGATCCCCCCCTTTTAAATCGTTTTTTATTGATTTTTCTTTCTTTTTTTTTTTCCTCTTTTTTTTTTACCCCACAAACACATTAAAATCCCCATAATCACTACGGGATTAATATATGTACCATTTTTTCACATACCACCCCCCCGCCCCCCCCCCCCCCCCAACCCCTCCCCTCAAATTTCCTCTCCCATGATCCCCTCCGGGGGGCCTCGTTTCCGTCCGGGGCCATTTTGGTCGTGCGCCGAATTGAAAGATAAGTGGTTTCCGTTCTTCTTTTTCACAGTCCGGATGTTATTGTTTTTGCCTGAAGGAGCCCCAAAGGGGGTTGAAATGCTGGGCCCTTTTCCTAATTTTTTTTTGTCTTTCCCTTTGGGAACTAACCCCCTCTCTTTCTAAATTTTGCTTCTTGTTTCCATAAATGCAAAGAAGAGAGAGAGGAAAAGAGAGAGAGAAGAGAAGAGAGGCAGACAGACAGACGAGACAGACGACAGACAACAGACAGAAAATCTACAAACAGGTAAACCAACAGACAGAAAACCCAAACAGACAGGCAGACAGAGAAAAAACTTGGGAGACACACGTCAACTCAAACACTTACCCTGTTAATCATCTTTTCAAACCACCCCCGTCGTTTAAAACGACCACACCCTGCACAACAACCTCCGCCGGAACCCATCCGGTGAGCTGTCAACCGGACCGGTTGAGCAAGGAGTACGCACCCTTTTTTTCCTTTTGTTCCAGACTTGGGGGGACGGCTAGCCTGAACGACGAAAGCGATCAAACACAACAACAACGGACAGAAGACATCTCACGTGGTAAACGCCTGTGTCTCCAGGATTCCCGTGACCAATTTTGACGACCCAAACGGTAATGCATTTAGGTTGACGTACTGGGCCTTTCCCCCTACGATTAATCACCATGTGGAAACAAATAAAAAGATCGAAAAAAATTTTCTGTGTCCGTGTGCGGGTTTTCACAAGTCCCCCAACGTGTGAAACGATGTCGCTGAAAAAAAAGGCTTTTTTTTCGCTGAAGTGTTACGGAGAGAGAGAGAGAGAAGAGAGAGAGAGAGAGGAGAGAGAAGAGAGAGAGAGGAGAGAGAGAGAGAGAGACTCAGAACAAGGATTGTGGAAAAACAAAATTCTTTTTTGCGGCTTTTTCTGTCCTTCCTTTCGCGCTTCTCTTCAGACAGACAGAGAAAACAACAGTGGTGGGGTTTGTGTTTGTGTGGTGTGTGTGTGGGGTGTGTGTTGTGTGGTCGTGCGTGCGTGCGTGCGTGCGTGCGGGTGCTTGTGGGGTTGTGGTGTGTTGGGGGGGGGGGGGGGGTGTGTGGTGGGAAAGGAGAGAGGAGAGAGAGAGGGGAAAAGAGAGAGGAGAGGAGAGAGGGAGAGGAGCGAGCGAAAGAGAGAATAAAGAAAACTGAACGGTGACGGGGTGCAAAAAACGAACGTGTGTGTGGGAAAATGCATGTAGGGGTGAGGGGGGACTGTGGGGGGGGTTTTTTTGGGGTGATGTGCATATGGGGGACATGTTCCTGCCATAAAGCCGTTTCCCGCACTTCACACACTGCAGAAGAAAAAAAAAACTGACTTTCCCCACCCCCCCAAACCCACCCCCCTCCCCCTTTCGGCTCAAAACAGTTAACCCCCGTCCTTCTTTGAAACCCCTTGGGGGGGGGCGGGGGGGGGGGGGGGGGGGGGGGGGGGGCTGAAACCCACTCCCTTTCGCCGGCATGAATGAAAATTTGTCGGGAAAATTTCTGGGTACTGGCCCAAAGTTGGAAGGACCCCCCTTCCCCTCTTCATCCCCTTTAAAAAAAAAAAAAAAATTTGGGGGGAAAAAGGGGGCAAGGTTTTGGAAAAGCTGTAATGTTGGAAAAGTTTTTAAAAAATTTGGGAAAGCGTGTTTTTTTTTTTAAAGTTTATGCCCTAAATTTAAAAAACCCAAAGACTTGCCGGGGCAGTTTCACATTTTTTTCCATAAATGAAGAAAAAATATGGCGCCTGTCGAAAATGTTTAACCTACGACGGATTTCTCGGAACTTTTTGATACAAAGGGAAAATTCTCAGCATTTTTTTTACACCATTACACTTGTCCTACTATACTATAACTGTACTAAGGGGGAAAAAAACACACTTTTAAATTTGATTGTTCTTAAAAAGGGGAGTACTTCGAAGGGAACGAAAAAATGCGCTTGGTGTGTCTGTCTGCCGCGTGGCAAAATGTGTTCCAACCGCTCCAGACAAAACTCCCGGGGCCGATCTTCTAAAAATTTGTTGTTTGTTGGGTCACGGAGAGCCCAATGTTTATTTTACCGTACTTTTCGTTACAAAGGGCTAAATGGCCCAAAGGGTTTTTATCTTTATGGAAGATCTCAAAATTTACTTTGGCGATCTTTCAAAAAATTGGGGGTATGTTTCAAAAGGGTCACGGAACCCAGATTTTACTAAGGGCTTAAGGGCCCAAAAGGGTTTTCATTTTTAGGAAATACCCCCGCGTTTTTAAAAAAACTGGGAGACGTTTATGCTTTCATTTTGTTTTTTTTTCTAAAAAACCCTAAGGGTTTTTGGAGGGGTTGCTTTTTCAGACAACAACTGTAACGTGAAAATGAACCTGTTGCAGTCTATAGCGGCCCATTCGCCTCCTGTTTCCAGGACTGTTTCATCTTCAAGGGGAAAGGAAAAGGACTGGAACATTTTGGGAGAAAAAGGACTGGCGACGTTTACAATGCTTCAAAAAAGGGACATTTTGGGTGACAGACAACAGGGCCTGCATTGACAAAATATGCACCCTTCATGCTTCCTCAAATACTCTCGGGGTGTCATAAGTCTTGCTAGCACCTTTACAATAAAAACCACAAGAAAGACTTGAAAAATAAAAGGGAAACTTTAAACCCACAACGACGAACCAAGGGACGAAAACTACAAACCTTTTTTAGCGTTTGGGACGCCAGTCTACGGGAGGCCTGCATCCTCCAATGCATTAAAGGGAACACTATGTTCAGTTACTACATTTAAGAGAGTGATAAATCGGGATTTGTCAAAATAGCCAAAAATCATTACAATTGGCAGAATCAGTGCCAAATAGCAGGGGAAAGGGAAAGACCACCCCAAATTTTTTTCAAGAAATTTGCCGTTTGCCTCATAAACAAAAGAGCGCAAAAAAGCTGATCGGAAGATGGCGGGCTGCCAATCACAGTCGGCCAAAAAACACTTTCTTCACCATGAATTTTGGGAAACCCGCTACTTGGGCTGGCACAAAAGGGCAACTTGAGATACCTGCATCTACATCGTGGGTCTACGTTCAAGGGAAAAAATTCCAAGGGTTGTGGAGTTTTTCCTTTTGACTTCATCACTATACCTAAGAAAGATTGCTGCTCGCCCAAAGGGAAAGTTTGAGCACATGCCTTTGCCTTCCCTCAATGACAGGAACTATTCTAATCCCAGATAAACCGCCTGAGAAATTTCTTGAAATGGTTCATGCACATTACCCGGGTTGGGTGTTTTCAACCTCCTTTTTTGGGGGAGGTGATGGGCAAGCTGTTCATCCCTTGCTTGGCCAAAAACGCTAAAAGGGTCAAGAAAAAGGCGTACGAAAAAGGGAAAATCGGGGCCCCACAAAAACCTACGGCAAGTGGGAGGAATTTTCTGCCTCATTTGTTGTTTTTAATGAAGACAAGACTCTTGATCACAAAAAGCCCCAGAAAAGTGCACGGACCCATTGAAGACACACAAAACCCCGTTTTCAAAAGATTTCAGGTGCATGGAAATTTTCCTCCACCAACACAACCCCCAAGCCGCTTTGGGGGGGGATATCGCAAATGGTCAAGTCCCGCTTCCTTCCCAGGTCAAGAAGGAACTGGGACAAAACGCATGCTTCCAGGTATGTTGCCCTACTTCTATTGGTAAAACCCGCCCCCGCCCCCCAATTTTCAACATCCTATGTTAAATGGGCTTGGTAAGGGCTAAAATTATATTTTGTGTTCAAGGTCATACGACCTTTGCCTTAGATTGATGGTCAACAATATTCGGAAGGGGCAAGCCAAAGAAACCTTCACACCAAGTTAAACTCCAAATTACGGGTCCTTGAGAATGGCTAAAAGGTTTTTTTTTTGGGGGTTTTTTTTTCAGTGAAAGGGTCATACGACTTTGCCCTTGACCTGATTGATCAAAAATTTTCGGGGGGCATGAGCCAAAAAACCTTCACACTAAGTTTGAAAATCCTACTTTGACGGGTGCTTGATAAGGAAAAAAAATATTTTTAGTGTCAAGGTCAACGACCTTTCCCTTAACCTGATCTTGCAGGTAACAATATTCGAAGGGGGCTTGCCAAAGCCGGCACCCAACTTTAAACATCCTAGTTACGGGTGGATAGGCTAAAATATTTTTTCATTTTGGGGGCATACACCTTGCCCTTTGGTTTTTGATCGTCAAAATACTCGGAAAGGGATGCCGAAGCCACACTCCAAGTTTCAACTCCTTTGTTAAAATGGGCCTGAGTTTTGCAAAAATGGATTTTTCGGTTTAAAAAACACACACGCACCACACGAACCGCATGTACACAAACACCAACACACCACCCCAGCACGCACACACCGGGGACCCCAGGACCACACACACCCGGACCCCCCCAAGCCACACCACACACCCCAAACCAACACGCGCGCGCCCGCAGGCACGAATGCAACATCCACAAAAAAACCCGCGCACGCACCGCGGCGCGCAACACAACATACAAACACACCACTTACAAACACACACACACACACACAAATAAAACCGGTTTGTACACGCACACCCAAAAAGCACAGTGCAATGCAAACACACACACACTCAACACACACAAAACACACACACCCACACACACCACACACACCACACACACACAAAAGAGTTTTACCTTGAAAAATTTCTGCACAAACGGGGTATCTTAAAACGAAAGATTTTGCTAACGAGCGGAAAATCCAATCAATAAAAAAGGCAAAAATTCTACTCCACGCTGCAATCGCCCAATTGGAAAGGACACTTTTAAAGACTCCCAGCGTGTCATTTACCAAAGTTATTCCATCAAAGTAAAACAAACTATTTCTGATCTCCAAAAAAAAAAACCCAAAAATTTTAACTACAACAAAGTGATTGGGAAAGATTTGAAACATTTTTTCTATTTCAACTCGAGGAGACATGGTTGATGATTTTGAAAAAGCAAAAAATTTTTTTGATACTTTTTTTGCTGCACTGAGCTTTCAACCCCAAATGTTCCGTAAAAAAAAAATATACAGAAAGTTTGGTGAAGTTTCCTGTGAAAAAGCAGAGAACAAAAAAATGGAGGTTTAAAAAAATGTATCTAAAAAAAAAAAACAGATCCAAAAAATTGCTAAAAAAAGCAAAAACACCAAATTTAAAAGGAAGAAAGGCAAAGGAAAAAATTTCAAATTTCCCTTTTTGGGGTTCAAAATCCAAAATTCCAAAAACTTGGAAAAAAAAAAAGAAATGAAAAAAGGGTAAGTCTTCCTGGTACCCTTAAAATGGAAAAAACGAATTTCCTTCCATTTTGAAAAGGCGAAGCATTTGCGATGTTTTTGCAAAAAAAAGTAACTTCGAGGCCTCTAAAAAACAAAACAGCTTAAAAAAAAATGGAAAAAACGAAACAATGAAAAGGGGTCCCAATAAAAAACACTATACAAATGCCCATTATTTTCGGGAAAAAAAAGACAATTTAAAAACCTTGGATCAAAAAAAAAACCGGGACCAGATGAAATTTTTCCAAGAAATGAAAAACATTTCCCATTAATTAAACACTTTTCTAAGCACAAAAATGGGGTTTAAGGGATTCACCTCTTTAGGAAACAACTACGTTCCCCTATCCCAGGAGGAAAGTAAAAATCAATGAAAATTTACAACCTGCTCAAAATCACATGTGGGAAAAATTATGGAAAGAATAATTCAAAAAGGCTTTAACATTTCTTGAAAAAAATTGTAAATACCAATACAACACATTTAGGGAAAAGGAAAACACATTTTGGCTTCAGAACTTCAAAAAAAACTAAGATCAAAGGTTTTCAGGTTTTAGGGGAAAAATAAAAGGGTTTTTTAAAAAAAAGAACAACAGAAAAGGTTTAATGCCCCAAATCAACAAAAACGTACACAAGGAACCCACAAGGGGGTAATAGCCCCCAAACCTTTTTTAAAAAATTTGATGCATGACTTCCAAAATGGTCTCAAACAATTTAAACGAGCACAATATGCGGATGAAAATTTTTCAACGGGGTGAAAGTACCTAAAAAAACTTACACCGATTAGATCAATTTAAATTTATTAAAAGGGAACAAAATGAACTAGACAAAACACAAATCAGATTTTAAAACGGACAACCCTTTTTCAGAAAATCGCATAGGTTCCTTCAACTCGGGGGAGACCTAAACTTTCCCACCCCTTTTTTAAAAAAATGGGAAAGGGCCCGAAATATAAGAAAATTTTTAAATTTCAGAGTAACCCGACTTCAAAAAAGAATTGGAAACTCCATTTGGAAAAAACTGACAAAAGAAAAAAAGGATTAAACTTTTAAAAAGTAAGTCGACAGCGGGGGAAAAGAAATTAAGGTCTTTTTTCATTTAGCAACGCACTTTGAGATCAAATTATCTTATGCTCAAAAAAATCTTTCAGCTCCAAATATTTAAACAAAGAAGCAAAACATCGTAGCAAAACTTTTAAAAAAGCTCCTCGGTCCCTGTCCAGCCCAAAAAAAAAAAACCTACAAAAGAATAGGGTTTTGCCCTTTTCAAAAATAACCTTGCTCCAAACAAAATTAAAAATTTTGGGTCTTCAATGCAAAATTCAGTACAAGGAAAATGGTTTAAACCAAAACTTTTCCAAAGCGGCACCAGAAAAATTTTTTACTCTTTAAAAAACTATAGGCTCCTATCCCCCCCAATTTTTTACAAAGCTGGGGTTTGAACCCCAAACAGTACCCTCAAACGAGTTCAGTAATATCCTCAATGGGGGCTTAGAAAGGCTAATTCGATATTAATATCAATTTTAAGGAAAAAGGTGGGACCAGCTCCAACATAATCCCGGCACATATAAAAAAATTTTTATAAAAAACATCTTAAAAATATTAAAAAACGGCCTCCGAAAAAAAACCCAAATTTTCAGGTGCTGCTCATTATTCCTCATTTAAAAAAAAGAAAAACGTTCACATTGGGGAAAATTTCTCTTTTTCCCCCAGCAAACTAATTTCCATTAAATTTTGACACGCTTTTTCAGTTTCCCAATCGAATTTTTAATATTATTTTTTGTCAATTCAAAAATCTTTTACCAGTTTTAAAAAATTTTCTACAAAGTGGAGAAAAAATGATATCTAGAATACAATTTAATTCTTTTTTTTTCTTTATGGTTCTATTGACTTTTGGGGGTTCCATCCATGTGGTTAGCACAAATAAAGGGGTTTAATGGTTAGCCAAAAATGGGGCAGCAAGGAAAAGAGCTTTTCAAAAAAAAATATTCCTTTTCCTTGCATAAAATTTTAAACCTTTTGGGAAAATCGGGATTCGGTGATAGGAAAAACGAAAAATGTCCAAAAATTAAAAGGACAAAAAAGGGGAAAAACATTTAAAAAGCTTTTAAAATATAAAACGGGGCACATCCCACCAGAAAACCCTTTTTAAAGTCTGATCTTTAGACCAACGATGCATACAAAAAAAAATATTGTAAAAAGTCACTTGATTTGGGCCAAAAATTACACTATTCCATGTCATCTTCCTTGCAAAATACTAAAAAAAATTTACCTACTTTTTTATTAAGTCTAACCCATCAAACGCGAATTTGGGGGCATTTTGGGGAACGAAGCGAAGGCTAAAGTTGTTAGGGGAATGTAAGACCAATGGCATTTACTTGATCCGAGTTATTTGTTTGCTTTTTTTCTTATTTTTTCAAGAAAAAGTTTTTTGTTTCTTTAAAAATTTTTAAATTTAAAACAAGGCTAAAGCAAATTTTCCGTTTTGCCCGGGAAAGAATGGGTTAAAATGATGGGCCTTATTGGTATCTCATTAAAAAAAGCTAGTATGCAAAATTAGTATACACAGTACCTCCACACCATACACTTTTAAAAGCATTTTAAAACAAAACACCATTTTGCCCCCCCCCCCCCCCCCAACCCCCCCTTTCCACACCACCCACCCCTTTTTCGGGGTTTTCTGTTTTCTCTTTGTTTTGGACCCGTTCGTTTGTCCTTTTTTTTTGTCTAAGTCCGTAAAGTATAACTTTTAAATTTAAAAAACAACACAGCAAGCAACAACTGCCAACTCACGCTACACCACCAAATTTTTCAGCGCACCGCACACACGGCACACACACATGGGGGCCCTCCCACACACCCTACAACCGTGTGCACTCCCCCCCCCCACACACCCAACACCCACACAAAAAAAATGGGCCCGCTAAAGTTGGTAAAATACCCAAGGTCTGGCCACCGTGGGGTAAAAGAATAGGTCAAACACCGCTTAGTCCTAGCCCGAACCTTCTTCAATCCTCATCCACCATATTTCATTTATGCATCACTTTACAATCATGCGCAGTGGTCTCGAAACGGAGCGGATTGGTCCTGCGCATCGGGCTTTTCCGCCGCTGACGTCTCCCGATGAAAATGAAACGATGAATTCCCCTCTGGGGCCCACTCCAGTCCCCCGGGAGACCACGCCGCCAGCACCAACACCCCCTTCTTTCGCCGCATTGGGGGACAAAACCCAAACGCCAGCGCACTGCACACGTCGCTGTTTAGCAAAACCATTAAAAACATAAATGCTTTGGCAAATACATCGCAGTGTGCCTCTCTCTCTCCCCCCTCTCTCTCTCTCTGACGATTTGATCAATATTTTTCATTTTTTTTCCCCAGGGGGGTTGGATGACTAAAACCCCCCCAGCTCCTGCATTTTTTTCATACCCACAATCTGATGGGATGAGTTTTTTTTCCCCTGTGTGTTGTGTGTGGGTGTTTGTGGGGTGGGGTGTGGGTGTGTCGTGCGTGCGGCGGGGGGGGGCGGGTTTTGAGGTTGTGGTGGTTTTATATATAAAAAATGTGGGGGGTTTTTTGGGGGGGTGGGGGGGTTGGTGTGTGGTGTGTGTGGTGTGGTTTGGGTGTGGTTTTCGGCGTGCGTGCGTGGGCTGTGTGTTGGGGTGGGTGGTTGTGTGTTGTGGTGTGGGATATTTTGTGTGTGGTGTGTGGTGTTGGGTGTGGTTTTGTGTGTGGGTGGGTTCCCATTTCTGCATTTTCCTCATTTTCCTTTTTTTAAACTTTATTGGATCCTTCAATTTGCACCCCCGTTTTTGCACTTTCTGACGCCTTTGGGTTGAGTGTTGTATGTGTGGTGGTGTTGTGGGTGGGTGGTTGTGTGGGGGTTGTGGTGGTGGGTGGCGGGTTTTGTTTTGTTGTGTGTGTGTTGGTGTGCGAGGGGCGTGTGTGTGTGGTTGTTGGTTGGGGTGTGTGGTTGTGGGGTGTGTGTGTTTGGTGGGGAGGTGATAACCGCCCTGAGAAAGAAAGAGGGAGAAAGAGAAGAGGAGGAGAGAGAAGAGATGTGTGTGTGGTTGGTGGGGTGTGTCTTATATGTTTTCTCGTAACAAGGCATTCATTTGGCATTAGCGAATCAGGGGGTGTGCTTCGTCTTGCATGTGGTAATTTGTAAGGAGGTGTTGCGTGTGTGCTTTTTGTGTGGTGCGTGGCCCTGCAAGCATTTTTTTGTGGTGTGGGTGTGGTGTGTGTGGGTGTGTGGTGTGTGGTGTGTTTTGTGGGGTGTGTTGTCTGTCATGAAAGGCAGCGAATCAGAACTAACAGCTCTGTCCTTTTTTTGCAGGCCTTTCTGCCCACAGGACAAGGGAAAGAAAACATTGCAACACGCAGCGTAAATGTGGGTTTAGACCAACGACAAAACGTCACCCCCCCCAAGACAATACATCCACTCATCAGGCCCAAGTTGAACACACACACCACACACACACACACACACACGCCCTCCCACTTTTCGCGCCGGCTGCACGCCCTCCCCCCCACAAACGCATTAGACACACGGGGGCACGCGCCGCACCCACACACACACCACACCCCCACATCCACTGCCCGCCAGTAACCAAAAAAACCGCTTCCGCACACGCCCCTCCATTCGTCCATTTCCTCTAACCACCCCGTTTTGACGCACAGTTTGGGGCCACACACCCAAACCCCCCCCCCCCCCCCCCCCCCCCCCCCCCCCCCTACAAAAAGACACACGCACGCTGACTTTCCCCCATTTCACGGGTAGGGAAACCCCCCTAACACCCGAATTAGGAGCGGGAACTCCGCATTGACATTTACCCTGTCGTCGCCTCATTTACTGCAGAGTTTCAAGCCCTCGGAGACAAGAAAGGTCCGTTGCAAGGTATGACGACAGAGAATTTGCAAGTGACCGAGGGGTCCACTGACCGTGGGTTTTTTTCCCTGGGTAAAAACTTTAAAAAAACCCTCCAAACCGAAGAGTTTTGCCAGTTCCTGAGGCGGGGGCCGAAAAGAAAAAAAGTTTGTGCCGTTGCGTAAAAAGCCCCTTCTTTTAAAGGTGAAGAAGCTCCTGGTGCTTCCAAAACATGTACCCTTCACAGTGAAAAAATTCTTTTAGTGTTTTAACTTACGTATTTAGCCCCCTTTTCAGCAGACTCATGAAAACTTATTTAGAGAGATTCCCACCTGATTGACTTGAGTTTCGAGGATTAAATTTTTTCACCTTTCTAAGATTTAACAAAGAAAGACTTTTTTTAAAAGAAAAAAATTTGGGTTTTTTGAAGGGGATTTTTAAAAAGGGGGGTGAATTACTTTTTTTTTTTGTTAATTTTTAAATTGTATTGACTTCAACGCGATAAGCCCGAATGGCCCATTGCGGTCGGGGCTATAAGCAAAACTACCATTACCATAGGGGGAAAATCGCACTTCCGCTTAATTTTCTCACACCCCGGTTTCGAAGGGGACTGCCCGAACAAACTCTTATTTAGCCTACCCCCAAAATGTTTCACAAAACAAAATCGGTTTCAGGGAAGTAACATTTTTGGGTTGTCTTTTTTAAAAAAAAACCAAAAAAAAAAACCCCTTTCCTTAGCCTCACTGGAAATGCATTTCACTAAATTTTTGGAACATTTTTCGGGCAACACAAAATATTATGTGTATCTACGCTAATCTAAAGCCCCGGTTTTGAAGAAAAAGGGGTTTAGGGAAGGGGCTTTTACGCAAAGGGGGCCAGAATTTTTTTCGATTCTTGAAATTTTTTCCTTTGTTTTTGGCGCCATAGGAGGTTTACTGACAGCTGGGTCGAGACACTGACTTTTAAAACCTTTTCGTTTCTGCGCCTTCCACTTTGGGCGGGGGCATAGCCCTTGACAGCATGACCAGCAGCACTGAATGCCAGCAGGCAAAAACCCCCCTTTTAAATTTTTTTTTTTTTTTTCTCTAAAAAAAAACCCCAGCCCTGGGCCCCAGCATGCAAAAACCCCCCTTTTTTTAATTTTTTTTTTAAATCTAAAATGAAACCCCAGCACCGGGGGGCCCAGCAGTGAAAAAAAAGTTTTTTTATTTTTTTTAAAAAAATGAAAGAGTCCAAAATTGACCTTTCTCAAACACTTTCAAAAGTCTTATTGAAACTGTTAAAAACGCCGATTACAAAATACAGAAAGTAAAAAAAAAAAATATGGGAAAAAAAAACACTGACCAAACAAAATCCACAAAAAAAAGGATGTGTAAAAGTTTTAAAAACCAAAAAAAACTGACCACCAATCAGTCCTAATCGAATTAAAACCCAATTTTTTCAACACACACACACACACACACACCACACACACACCACACCACACACAACATGCACCAAACACACAAACACGAGCGCGCCCACAACCCAAACGCGTGCGTGCACTGCAAAGCCGCACCTCCCAAACACACACACCACCACACACACACACACCCACACACCATCACCGCACCACAAACACGGGGGCGCGCGCACCACCCACGCATCACGCACCACAACCACGCACTATGCACACACACACACGCGCGACGCGCCACAACCCAAAACAAAACCACACACGCACACACACACACACACACACACACCCCCTTCTTTGGGGGGACGGCAAGACCACATAAAAATCGCCGATTTTTCTACGAAATTTTCCATTTTGATTTTCCTTTTCCTTCTGGGTCTGACCTCGTGGTTTCGAAGGGAAAAAAACCAAAACACCACCCCACGTACTTTCCTTGGAAACCCCCCTCCAAAACCCCGTCACACCAAAAGCACCCACCCAAACCCCCCGAAACCCCCCTCACACCAACATCATCTCCACCCAACCCTAAAAACCCCCCCCACACCAACATCTCTCCACCAAACCCCCAGAAACCCCGTCACAAACCCCAAAATCATCTCCCCAACCCCAAAACCCCGTCACAAACCAAAAGGTCATCTCCACCAACCTCCAAAACCCCTCACACCAACGGGCATCCCCACCACCCCAGAAAACCCCGTCACACCAACACCCCTCCACCAAACCCCAGCCCCCACCCCCGCCCATCCACCACCACCACCCCCCCCCCACACCCCCCACCCTCCACTCAAACCCGGCCTCGGACAATCCCCCCCCCCTCCCTCTCCCCTTCCCTTGCAGAACGCCTCACGCCGACCGACACCATGCTCCCCCAATCGGCTCTCCACTCACCTCGTCCTACGACGTCTTGTCACTGACGTCACGCGTCAGGCTCTGAATGTTCAGATTTTACGCCAGGCCATCAAAAATCCCCCAACTAAAAGCGAAAGGAGCATTTGGAGAGTGTTATGAAAAATAAGGATTGACGCCCAAAAGATGCGTGCATGGTGGTCACATTTTTAAATGTTGTTATCGCGCTACAAGGGAGAACTTGGATATCCTTTCCAAACGCTGTTCGAGTAGTTGTATTGTAGTAGTAGTAGTAGTAGGACCGGCTTTTTTTTTAAAAGCCTTAGGCCTTACAGCCTATTTGCGTCCCCTCATTATTTTTCAATTTAATTTCGGTCTGGTTGCATGCCTATCTTATAAATAACATTATATTCAATCCACCTAAAGAAAAGATCTTTCAATTTAGGGTCTTCATCGAGGAGTTTTTAAAGCTGTTGATGTCAGGTGCATATTTGGTGTTAGTAGACAGTGCAATTCCAATAATTAGCAATTCGAAAGTAAAACAAGACTTTCTTTTGTAGTATGGCAATGTCTGATAAAATTCCTGCCTTCATTATTCTCGTGCAATCCACTTCTGAGAAATTTGAAAGCGCATGCACATTAACACATCATAATTATGGAATATTTAAAAAAAATTGGATTAGGTCTCCTCTGATCCTCCTCGAGGAAGAATAATCAGAATCCACGGTTTAATGCATGAGCAAAGGATGTTTAATTGTCCAAAAGCGTACCAAAATTATTTTGTTTTGTAAGAAAGCAGTTCTGTCATTTTGTTCCCCCAAGAAAGTCATGGCAAGATGTCGGCCAAATAATTACAGGAAAAGACACATTTACTGAAATACAGAACTGTCGATGTAATTATCATATTATTTTTTTTATCTTGAACGCAGCAGTGTGTACACGATTATGATCATCCGCACTCGGCTTTGTCCCAGTCACGTGTGTGCTCTTTACCCCATGTCAGGTATGGTTTAAGGTGTCGGTACTGAGTATTGCATTTCGTTGTTTTTGTTTACAAAGAGGAGCATATTCGTTTCTGAAAATTACATTGATGTCATGAACATAATATTTAAAGGCTCTTCTACCGAATGAATTATTTCGTTAAAGAATTGGTGGTGGTCGGTGAGCATTGTCGTAAATCATCCGCAACTCCCAGTTCACAACGCCCACGCTTGAGCTGAAACACGGTCCTAATGCATTCGTCATGCATATTTGGTACTAACTTTTCGTCTTTAATTTCTTTCTGTCTTATTTTTTATTTTTATTCATTTATTTATTTGAAAGCCAGTCTTCCTTTTACAGCCGTTGAGGAAAATCAGATTTAGATGTTTTCTTCACATCTTTGAAATTATTGGTCTTGCAGCCTGTATTTCCAAACGGATGGGAGGGGGAGGGGGTTCTGATGGAAAGTTGGTCATTCAGCATTGTTTGTTTCTTTGGTGTATTCCTGAGCTGTGCTGAATAAATGCTCGCATTAAAGATAGAATTCGTTTTTTTTCCAAACCTGCTCGCAACATCTTTGATTTGGTTTTCAGTTAACTGACAGTCAGTCCATTTTCGATCGGTGAACTCGCATGCTCCTGAAGCTTTAACTACGATCTGATTGGCTGACCTGTGTAAAATCCACACCGATTTAAATTTTACCAACAATAATCTTTTGAAGTCTGTAATATTTGTGGTCGATTTACACTTGAATAACTATTTTAGTTGAACTGTGTAAAATCTATAATTGAACATTCAACAACATGATTTTAGATCCGTGGTTGATTTACATTTTTAATTTCGGTATAATTCAGGGCTGGTTTACAGTCGGACTGCAATATTTGTTTCACTATGTAAAATCCATGGCTGGGTTAACTTCAACCACAACATTTGTTGAATTTTGTAAAATTCATAACTGGTCTAAAGGTCAACTATTAAATCATGTAGGGATCTCCTCTCGCTCTCTCATCCTCTCTCCTCTCTCTATCTATCTAATCTATATATAATATATATAATAATATATAATATATTTATCTGTCGATAGATAGATAGATAGATAGATAGATAGATAGATATTCTGAACTACGTAAACATCCACGACCCGTTTCCACTTTAGCTACAAAAGTTGTTGAAACGAGCAACCTCCAACAACAATTCTTGTTGAATTATGTAGAATACGTGATTGGTTTAAAGGTCAGCTACAATCTGTATTGACCTATGTCAAATCCACGGCTGGTTTCACTTTAACTACATTATTTGTTGAAAAGGGCACCACCCACGTCACTGTCATCTTCAGCTACGGGGTGTCGGTGTCAATACGCCACACCCATCGTCACTTCGAACTTCAATACCGGTCTTTGTCTGATAACTTTATATCCACAGTTTCTCTTCACTCTACTTCAACGGCAATATTTGTTTCACAATGTTACTTCATCGAATCACTTCGACTGCGACACTTGTCTGGCACTGTACAATCCATGTTCCTTGAAGATTTTCACTTTGTTAGACCAAATAACAAATAATCATGCTTGCAAATAAATATGAGAACATCATACACCAGCTAGCATGTTTGCAGACCTAGGGCTAAGTTAACTTACAGACACGGTTGTTTCCTGGTACATAACCATATATTAAAAATCTATAAACAAACATGGCTGCTCTGTACCACAGTTATGATATTAGTTGAATTAATTGGCAAACATGGCTACTTCACAGAACAACTACGGCAGTTGCTGAACGTCGAAAAACTATGACGGCTCATACTTACACGAAAAATTTGCTGATTTGAATCAAAAGCAGGGCCGCGTCATGGTATGATTACATTTCTTTGACTAAATAAAATTATGTTGCGTCTTGATAAAACTAGTTGGGTTTTTTTTCTTCTGTGTGTGTTGTTGTTGTTGTTGTTGTTTTAAGTATGTAACAAATATGAAAGCTTTAAACTAATACTATACAATATTTGTTGAATTGTGGCAGCAAAAATTGTTGATTCACACCAAAACAACAATTTTTTGTTGGACTAAGTAAGCAAACATGGCTTCTTCACAGTAACAGTACAGTTTTTTGTTGAACTGTCTAATAAAAGATTGGTGCGTATACTAAACGACGAAATACATTGGACTAAATAATAAACAAACGATGTTTGCTAAACTGTACAAAATAGATCACACGTGAAGCACACATATTCCTAACAGAGAGGCAGGTGTAGCTGCCAATGATTTGCCCAGTGAAAAACATCCTAATGGCTCAAGAGTCCTGATAGATAGTGACTTTTTCATGTTATTTTGACACGTTTTTACTCCTTTATGAAAAGCACTTTTATGAAACTTTGCACTTATTTTTACTTATTGGGCGCTACGCTGAATCTAAAAACAAATGACAGTTGTTTGTGACGACAAGAAAGTGTTGGGACAGATGAGCAATGCTGAGGCCTCTTCCTGACTTGAGCCTGTCGTGTTTTCTATGGGGACAACAATCAAAACAGCACCGTTCTCGCCGGAAGGGGAGATCACCGTTCAAAACAGACAGCGCCTAGTCAAAAGTTTGGGCATTTACCTGTTTTGGGAATTTCTCATTTATTCTGACTAATGATATAAATCATCTTAAACTGAAAGATCGTATAAATCTTTTGGTTTTCCCGGGTCTAATATAAATCCATTTTTCCCATTCTTAAAGCTTAAAGGCACCTTCACGATTCATGTGCATGCATTTCCAAAGGGTGTAGGCACCTTTTTTGTTGTTGTTGTTGTTTATAATGAGACAGTAGAACTTCCGATATGGGGCGTGGCATACTGGCCCTTTTTCAAAAGTCGTCAAGTCAATAATGTCTGTTTTAAATATTGAAACAGAATTACACTCTTTTCAGTGAAGAAAAGCCAGACAAAATGTTCAAAATCATGTCTTTTCCTGTGGGGGTAGTCTTCCCAAAAAAAAAACGATCAGAAAAAAAATCAACTGCCTTTAGCGTTGTAAAGCATGCGTGTGATGGGGTGGGCTCGAACACAACCACTACTTGAACCCTCCACCCACCCTCTCTCTCTTTCTCTCTCAAAAAAAAAAAAAAAAAAATCAAACGCTCTTAGCGTCGTATGCATAAATTCCAAGGATAATACCGAGCATAAAAATATAATATATAAATATATATATATATATATATATAATAATTGAATTATAAACAAAGCTTGCTCTTATTTTTAGATTGAAGAAATAGGGGGAGATAAGCATCATATCTGCAGTGGTGTTAATTACTGCCTAACTAAACAGTAATGTGCTCAAGGGTTGGGATGGGGAAAAATAAATAAATGCTTTCTCAAAATGACCTTCAGCAAGCTTACAATCTCCAATAGGGAGGAAACTTACTAAACATAACTCCTGGTCATATACCGATATTTCGAAAATTGGTTGGTTTTTCCTCGTGACCGCGCGGACAGTAGTAATTGGACTCCTCTGCCTTTTCGTTTAAGAAAGAATGCTAAACCCAGAAAAGGCTGGTGTGGGAATACCGTAGTATGTTTGTTGATTTTTCAAAAACCAACCAAAGGGGCCACCTAAGAAGCAAAGAAAATCATGAAAGAACAAAACGAGCTACATTTCTTCAACTAAGACATAAGAGCAAGCTTTGTTTAAATTCAATATTTCTTGCAGTCATTGCAACACCAAGCGCTCTGAAGTTTCTGGAATGGTGCTCAGTACTTATCCTTGGAATTTATTAGTTTATAGATAGAAGATAGATAGATAATGATAGGTGTGGTATAGAAGATTTTTTTGGGGG